>JABXWE010020424.1:0-16843 GCA_014611495.1 Limonius californicus | reverse complement strand
TATAGAATGCTCTGGAAATAGTTGGCCGATATTGTGATAATTATTACGACGCGACGGTGGGATGTCAACTAATGAACAATACATCTTGCAGTGATGTTGTGAAGCTATCTCGCTCCGTGGCAGTTTTTGACTAAGTTGGTTAATAAACAGACAATAGTTGATTAGCTATAGAATGCTCTGGAAATAGTTGGCCGATATTGTGATAATTATTACGACGCGACGGTGGGATGTAAACTAATGAGCAATACATCTTGCAGTGATGTTGTGAAGCTATCTCGCTCCGTGGCAGTTTTTGACTAAGTTGGTTAATAAACAGACAATAGTTGATTAGCTGTAGAATGCTCTGGAAATAGTTGGCCGATATTGTGATAATTATTACGACGCGACGGTGGGATGTAAACTAATGAGCAATACTCTTGCCAGTGGATGTTGTGGAAGCTATCTCGCCTCCGTGGCAGTTTTTGACTAAGTTGGTTAATAAACAGACAATAGTTGATTAGCTATAGAATGCTCTGGAAATAGTTGGCCGATATTGTGATAATTATTACGACGCGACGGTGGGATGTCAACTAATGAGCAATACATCTTGCAGTGATGTTGTGAAGCTATCTCGCTCCGTGGCAGTTTTTGACTACGTTGGTTAATAAACAGACAATAGTTGATTAGCTATAGAATGCTCTGGAAATAGTTGGCCGATATTGTGATAATTATTACGACGCGACGGTGGGATGTCAACTAATGAGCAATACACTTGCAGTGATGTGCTGAAGCTATCTCGCCTCCGTGGCAGTTTTGACTAAGTTGGTTAAGTAAACAGACAAATAGTTGATTAGCCTATAGAATGCTCTGGAAAAATAGTTTGGCCGATATTGTGATAATTTTAACGACGCGACTGTGGGATGTAAACTAATGACAATACATCTTGCAGGTGATGTTGTTGTGAAGCTATCTCGCTCCGTTGCAGTTTTTGACTAATTTGGTTAATAAACAGATCAATAGTTTATTAGCCTATAGAATGCCTCTGGAATAGTTGGCCGATATTGTGATAATTATTACGACGCGACGGTGGGATGTCAACTAATGAGCAATACATCTTGCAGTGATGTTGTGAAGCTATCTCGCTCCGTGGCAGTTTTTGACTAAGTTGGTTAATAAACAGACAATAGTTGATTAGCTATAGAATGCTTTGGAAATAGTTGGCCGATATTGTGATAATTATTACGACGCGACGGTGGGATGTCAACTAATGAGCATTACATCTTGCAGTGATGTTGTGAAGCTATCTCGCTCCGTGGCAGTTTTTGACTAAGTTGGTTAATAAACAGACAATAGTTGATTAGCTATAGAATGCTCTGGAAATAGTTGGCCGATATTGTGATAATTATTACGACGCGACGGTGGGATGTCAACTAATGAGCAATACATCTTGCAGTGATGTTGTGAAGCTATCTCGCTCCGTGGCAGTTTTTGACTAAGTTGGTTAATAAACAGACAATAGTTAATTAGCTATAGAATTTGCTCTGGAAATAGTTTGCGATATTATGATAATATTACGACGCGCACGAGTGGGATTTCACTAAATGAGCAATACATCTTGCAGTTGATGCTTTGTGAAGCTTATCTCGCTCCGTTGGCAGTTTTTGACTAAGGTTGGTTAATAAACAGACACATAGTTGATAGCTATAGGAATGCCTCTGGAAATAGTTGGCCGATATTGTGATAATTATTACGACGCGACGGGGGATGTCAAACTAAATGAACAATACTACTTTGCAGCTGATGTTGTGAAGCTATCGCTCCGTTGGCAGTTTCTTTGACTTAAGTTGGTTAATATAAACAGACCAATAGTTGATTGCTATTAGAAATGCTCTTGGAAATAGTGGCCGATATGTTGATAATTATTACGACGCGACGGTGGGATGTTCAACTTTTAGATGAACAATACATCTTGCAGGTGATGTTGTGAAGCTATCTCGCTCCGTGGCAGTTTTTTGACTTAAGTTTGGTTAATAAAAGACAATAGTTGTTAGCCTATTAGAATGCTCTGGAAATAGTTGGCCGATATTGTGATAATTATTACGACGCGACTGTGGGATGTAAACTAATGAGCAATACATCTTGCAGTGAGATTGTGAAGCTATCTCGCTCCGTGGCAGTTTTTGATTAAGTTGGTTAATAAACAGACAATAGTTGATTAGCTATAGAATGCTCTGGAAATAGTTGGCCGATATTGTGATAATTATTACGACGCGACGGTGGGATGTCAACTAATGAGCAATACATCTTGCAGTGATGTTGTGAAGCTATCTCGCTCCGTGGCAGTTTTTGACTAAGTTGGTTAATAAACAGACAATAGTTGATTAGCTATAGAATGCTTTGGAAATAGTTGGCCGATATTGTGATAATTATTACGACGCGACGGTGGGATGTCAACTAATGAGCATTACATCTTGCAGTGATGTTGTGAAGCTATCTCGCTCCGTGGCAGTTTTTGACTAAGTTGGTTAATAAACAGACAATAGTTGATTAGCTATAGAATGCTCTGGAAATAGTTGGCCGATATTGTGATAATTATTACGACGCGACGGTGGGATGTAAACTAATGAGCAATACATCTTGCAGTGATGTTGTGAAGCTATCTCGCTCCGTGGCAGTTTTTGACTAAGTTGGTTAATAAACAGACAATAGTTGATTAGCTGTAGAATGCTCTGGAAATAGTTGGCCGATATTGTGATAATTATTACGACGCGACGGTGGGATGTCAACTAATGAGCAATACATCTTGCAGTGATGTTGTGAAGCTATCTCGCTCCGTGGCAGTTTTTGACTAAGTTGGTTAATAAACAGACAATAGTTGATTAGCTATAGAATGCTCTGGAAATAGTTGGCCGATATTGTGATAATTATTACGTACGCGGACTGTGGGGATTGTAACCTAATGAGCAATACATCTTGCAGTGTGTTGTAAGGTCTATCTCGCTCCGTGGCAGTTTTTTGACTAAAGTTGGTTATAAACGACAATCAGTTGATTAGCTATAGAAAGTGCTTTGCTGGAAATAGCGTTGGCCGATATTGTCGATTAATTATTACGGACGCGAACGGGTGGGATGTTCAACTAAATGAGGCAATACATCTTGGCGTGTATGATTGTGAAGCCTATCTCGCTCGTGGCGTTTTTGACTAAGTTGGTTTAATTAAACAGACAATGTTGATTAGCTATACGAAATGCTTTGGAAATAGTTTGGGACCGATATTGTGATTTTATTGAGACGCGAGCGGTGGGGATGCGAACTAATGAGCATTACATCTTGCAGTGCATGTTGTGGAAGCTATCGTCGCTCTGTGGCAAGTTTTTGACTAAGTTTGGTTAATAAATTAGCAATAGTTGATTAGCCTTAGAATGCCTCTGGAAATAAGTTGGCCGATATTGTTGATAATTATTACGAACGCGAACGGTGGGATGTCACTAATGAGCAATACATCTTGGCCAGTGATGTTGTGAAGCTATCTCGCTCCGTGGCAGTTTTTGACTAAGTTGGTTAATAAACAGACAATAGTTGATTAGCTATAGAATGCTTTGGAAATAGTTGGCCGATATTGTGATAATTATTACGACGCGACGGTGGGATGTCAACTAATGAGCAATACATCTTGCAGTGATGTTGTGAAGCTATCTCGCTCCGTGGCAGTTTTTGACTAAGTTGGTTAATAAACAGACAATAGTTGATTAGCTATAGAATGCTCTGGAAATAGTTGGCCGATATTGTGATAATTATTACGACGCGACTGTGGGATGTCAACTAATGAGCAATACATCTTGCAGTGATGTTGTGAAGCTATCTCGCTCCGTGGCAGTTTTTGACTAAGTTGGTTAATAAACAGACAATAGTTGATTAGCTATAGAATGCTCTGGAAATAGTTGGCCGATATTGTGATAATTATTACGACGCGACGGTGGGATGTAAACTAATGAGCAATACATCTTGCAGTAAAGTTATCAATAAACAATTGAAGTACACTACCATTAGCAGAATTTTATCCTAATTCCAAATATGTAAAAATATACAGGGTGTTGTGTTTAAGAAAACAAAGTTGTTGTCACTTCCGGTTATTTCCGAGATATCTAATTTGGTCCATACTTTATCAACCAGCTGTGTATGTTACGAAAACTCAACTTACGGCACAGCATAAAACTACATCTTCAGGAAATAATAAATTTCTATTTTTATAAATTCTTTATTGATTGTAATATAGTTTTACTTAATTTTTAGGAAATGTATACAATAATTTGTTAATGTTTGTCTTACGTCACGATTCATGATGTAATATAAGGTTATCAATCATTCAACATTTAATGTAGTCCACACAATACCTTACTCTTATGCAACCCATGTTGCACTGTTACAATCAATCGAGTATTAGTTCGACATGAGGGCGCTGATGGTACACCAGTAGATGTCGCTTGCGTGAATCGTAATAATGATCATCGATGAGCAAAACAAAAAAGTGGTTTTGTTACGACGTCGTAGTAAGTAGCCACACGTCGTCGTTAGTATCCTGTTATGATTATTTTCGTCGCTGCAAGTGTCACCTCACTCATATATATATATATATACTTTTATCCAATGGACGTTGTGACATCAGAGCGCAAAAATTCTCCTGACTCTTCGACATCCAACAACGTTGTGACATCCAAATTCAGATGTCACAGCGTTTTCTATGCTAAATTCTCTTGTTGATGTAAGGGAAGGAGCTAGAACAAATTCCAGATGGATGTCAAGAAACGGTTATTTAAAATCAACATGTATATTTTAGTTACGTGGTATATTGCTAAGAGGGCGCGCGTGAGAGCTGGTGCTGTATATTTTGTATACAACTGGCGTCTAATCTGAGCCGCCTCTTTGACGTCCGGGTAATGACAGTGTATATTCTTTCTCGTTTGGCGCACGCTTTGGCATCTGAAACTTGGCAACAGTGTTGGTCTGTGCCAAGTGCCGCTAAATCTGTCATAAACAGCATGAAAAGGCAGTGTACGGCACGTGTTAGTGTTGTTTTGTGCTTTTAGTGGAAGGTAAGTAAACGTTGACGATATTTTTTTGTGAAATTTAAACAATATGTAATTTTACAAACTATGATTAAAAAAAGTTTATTGCTTAGTTGCATAAGACAAAAATCTTATAATATCGACTACTTTGCCTATGTTTCGTTTTTCATATTTCAGTTAATGGTACAAATTTTGATCTGGTTTGACTATAGAGAAATTGATCGCATTTTATGCAAAATTTGTAATTTCTTCTCTACAGGGTTTCCAAAACATCGTGTTCAGCATGGGGGTCTCGGAAACGGCAAGAGATAGAGATTTGGTTAGACAACGTTCCTAAAGTTAAAAATTTTTTTCGTAAGACCCCACAGCAAATACCATTAAATTTTGCATTTTCTTATTTTTTGTAATTTGTTATATGAAGAGATACGTCCAAAATTTTTTACATTTTTAAGGTAGATACTTTCTTATGTAGTTTACGAATATGATAGTAAATAGTCTATATAATTTTTTTATTTTGGGCGATATGACGTAAAACTTATGTTTTTAAATGCAAGTGGTAGGCGGCCGTGGCGTCAATGGAAAGTGCTTTTAATTTCATTTACAAAGATATCAAGTTCTATATCCGGAAAATACTTCCGAGCTATTGGAAATATTTTCAAATATTCCCATTTTCGGGAAATATTTCTCGTCGGAAATATTTACGGGCACAACAATGCTTTGTTTGTTAATTTCAACTAATATTAATTATTATTTAATAGTGCTACCAGAACTATTACTATCTGTCTAGAGGAGAATTAGAACATTGAGAAATCATCATGTTGACAAGGGGAAATCATATCTTAAGTTTACTTTCTCAGAAAGACAAGGAGAAGGTAGAACAACTAGAGTTCCAACAACCATCTTATGAGTCTACTAAACGTGTAAACTTGAAATATGTTGACGTGAATGAATTGAAAAGAAAAACTACATGGCAAGTATTCCACCAAAAATAGTATGCGCCTCTCTTCTACAGTTTTCTTCAGTTATTAGAAGTCACTCACTCAAAGTCTCTCATTGAGTTACAGAATTTTTTTAAATGGCAAATGTAGCCTTTTTTTTCATTAAAAATGTTATAACAAAAATGTTTAACATAAAAGTTGGTTGCAAAGTTGAACAGATCTCGCGAAACGAAATTTGCAGGTAAGATTTCTCAGACGACGAATTTGCGGTTTTACAATAAAAATCTAAAAATCTCCACGAAATGAGCAGTTGAAATTACATTATTTGGAAGATGAATATCCGAAATACCTCAGGTTTCAGAATGTGGCTAATTTTTTCACGCATACTAAGACAGCATAGAAAATTGTGCGAAGCACTTCGCCTGGACTTGATGTATTCTGTTAATTAATTCTTCTTCATTGTCAACAGGCGTTAAATACCCACATTTTTTAAGTGTCTCCGTAGGAAGAAATCCAAAGGCGTCAGATCTGGGCTTCTGGCAGGCCAGGGCACTGGTCCTCCACGACCTACCCATCTTTGTGGATAATGCTGATTAAACCACTATCTCACCAATGCCGCATAATGTGAAGGAGCCCCATCTTGTTGCACCCACATATCACGCCGAACCAGAACAGGAATGTCATCGAAAAGATAAGAGAATTCTTCATTTAAAAAATTTAAATAGTTATCTGCATTCAGTTTTCGGGGTAGTATAAATGGCCTAACAAGTTTATTGCTTCATCCGTCCACAACAGTTTATCCAGGAATCTTGGATTTGCTCTGTTGGTTTCCAAAAGACTCACAAAAATTCCTCCTAGGTTCGTGGTCGGTATCCAACAAATGCTGCACCCTTATTTTATGAAATGGATGTAGCCCATCATCTTTTAAAATTCTTTGCACGGAAGACTTGGATGTTTCAAAATTTCTGGCAATCAAACAAACACTTATACTCGGATGCTGACTTACAAACTTCAAGGCGTTTTCTTCCAAATTAGGATTTCTAACTTTTCGCGGCCAACCTGCATTAAAATGACTTGGAAGAATATTTCCAGTCTCCCTAATTCGTTGCATTGCATCCCGTATTACAGTATGACATGGATGTCTCCGATCAGGAAAACGGTCGGCGTAGACCCTTGAAGCTTCGTTGTAATTACCATCGCATTCCCCAAGAACCAAAATCATGTCTGCATATCCACTTGCAGTATAATCCATAGTAACGTAAAGTAAATTACAATCCAAACACAAAATAGCTTAAGTAGATAAAATAATAACTGTCACTGTCACAAAATTCGGAAATTCGAAATAAAAACATTTTTCAAAATCACGATACCCGCTTAACTTACTTAAATTAACACGGTTGTCAGCTTTAGTTTCTTGAATGTTTCTTATTTCTATCGGTTCTTTCAAAAAATTGATTCATGCTTTAAATCATGATTTGATGGTGATTTTAGGTTGTAATAGACTTATTTATTGATAAATTAATTATCTTATTTAAATATTTATGGCTATAAACTAAATATACGATGTTGAAGGTGATACCTTTAACAGGTCCGTGTGAGAATACTAAGCCTCGGAGACAAATTTTGTACTTAGGTTTTTTGTTCAGAAAGCATAGGAGAACACGGCTACCTGAAGCTTTAGTGGTATTTCTGGGACACCCTGTATAAACATTCAGGGAACGTACACTGACAAAAATTATTGTCGAGGGCATGAAATAAAGTTTGATGTGAGAAACGAATCTCTTGTTTTGGCTGATACCCAGGGTTCCTTAAAAAGTTAAATATCACATTCTCGCGTCGCTGTTCAATGTCGTTGCAATATTCTAATAGAGTAATATTTTTGTAGCAGGTGAAAAAACGTCGTGTTCTGGTACCATGGACAAGCGACCAGAAGAGATTCGCCCAAAGCTTCTTCAGAAAGCACTTGGCATCTAAGAAGTCACCGAAAAAACACGAGTGCGAAGAGCTGAAGAAACTGCATTCCCCAACTTTTAGTAATAAAACTTGGGCGCAAATTAAAATATTTATAGTTAATTTATATACCAAGAAATAGCGACTGAGAAACAAATTTGAGTAAACATTATTTTTAGGTACTTTGGATAATTCGTTTTGCATTTGTGGAAATTATCATTGTGGAGAAACACTTTTATTTAGAAAACACGTTATAATTTTTAAACACTTATGAGTTGATTTATTAGATTGTACTGTACCACAACTTTTAATCAAAATTTATACAAGGTGTTAAAGAAAAAGTGTCCTAAACTTTAAGGGAATGTAGTACCAACAAAAATAAGACAAAACGTTCCTAATAAACATGGGTCCGCAAATGTTTATTATCGAGATACAAGGTGTTAAAATTTAATTTTAATTTTGCGTTTTATTGTTTTTCTATGAACAGCCTGTAGGAAAGTCGATGGTATTTTCAGGGTAAGTATTACTCAAGACTAGCCTTCATTTACAGTGAATCATATTTAAATATAAAATTCCAGTGTCGTAGAAACAAAATGAAGTGCCTCCTGTTTCAAGAATATTTGATATGCCACTGGGAATCAAATTTTGTTTGCGTTTATGAAAACTACCTACATTTTAAAAATACAATATTTGTGCAAAATTTTGATAGGATTAGCGGTTTTCTTGTAATTTCAATTTCAAATTTAGAAATGCACCTTTAAAAAGCAAAAGCATTGCAACTTTTACCTAAAAAAATTTACAATACGTACCTATTATTGTCGATTTCTGCTTTTTTTTTATTAATTATAAATCGCTTATTTTTATAAATAAATATTTTGCTTCTTTTGTTTTTTTTGTAAAAAATTGCATTGAAATTAAACTTGAAATTACAAGAAAACGGCTAATACTATCAAAATTGTGCAAGAATACTTTTTATTTGTAAATCAAATGTAGTTTTTGTAAACAAAATTTTAAAAATCCCAGTGGCGTATCAAATATTCTTCTTCTTCTATATGAGGCACCTCATTCGGTTTCTACGCCACTGGAATTTTATATTTAAATCTGATTTCCTATGAATGAAGCCACGTTTTGAGTAATACTTACCTTGAAAATTTCTTCGACTTTCCTACAGGCTGTTCAGAAAAAATCAATACAACGCAACATAAAAATTAAACTTTAACACCATGTATCTCGAAAACGGGGCATTTGTGGACCTACGTTTGTTGGAACTTTTATCTTAATTTTGTTGGTGCTACATGCTCTTAAAGTTTAGGACACTATTTCATTAACACCCTGTATAATAAGAAATAACGATTAAGCAAATTTGAGTTAATATTTTCATTTTGGATAATTCGTTTTGCATTTGTAGAAATTAGAAACACTTTTATTTAGAAAACACGATACTATTTTATTAATGAGTTGTTTTATGAATCTTTTATTCAAATAAAGAAAGCTTCATAATACATTGCTGAAGTTTCAGTTATATACCTCTTTTTAGCTGGAGAAGTCGCTTTTGCACATCATTAGACCCTATGTCTCTTACAGAGCCTTTGTAAAAATGGCAACACTGCAGGGATGTTACAAGGTATGGATATTTTTGACGGATGTCAAAAGAAACACGGAATAAAAATGTATATTTGATATACAACGGATGTCAAAGAGATAGGACACATATTCTTTTAATTTGGTGTATGGTTGATTGTTTTTCTTACCAACAGCGCCCTATAGTCAATTCCTGAAATGCATGTTTTTCTTTTGTCTTTATCTCTATTCTTAAGGGCGGATGCCAAAGCGTCAAAATTTTTACTGGATGTCACAAGATACGATGGTCGACTATATATATATATATATGCATTTGTATTCTGTACGCCTCCACCCATTAATAGGGCGCCCACACCTCCACCAGAAGCAATAAAATTAGGGGAGTATACTTTACATTTTTAGAACCCCCGCATTCCACTTAATTAGAACATACAGAGAGGGGTAATAATTTAGGATATTATTTTATATAAAATTTAAACTTGTATTTAGTACTATTCGAACTCCATACTTAAACAGTACGTATACGCCTCAATGTATTTAAAATTGTTTAATCCGCAGGTAGAGTTGACCTCCAACGACGTTGTCAAATTTATGTCACGATATGATTTTAAGTAGTCAGCATATTTAAGGTAAGCTAGGAAATATTCATCAAGATATTTATATGTATACAGAACGGTGGAAGTGCAGTTTGTGTTTGATTTCTTGTTTGAGTTATCCAGAGTATGGAGCGAATTACTCGTTCACGGTAAGTATTAAATGGTTTTATATTAAATGGTTTTATATTAAATGGAAACAGTATAGGTACGTTGTGTAGTTTCCTACACATAGCTGTTTTAAATATTGTGAAATTGTTCTTTTAACTCGTCATTGTAAAATGCGGTTAAGAAATGGGGGATCCCCCGTAAACGTGTAATGTCAGAACACTACTTCAGAGAAATAACAAGGCTTTCAATATAATTAAATACAAACAGGTAATGTGTTTGGCTGTTTGCCTAATACGAAAATTATTGCAATAAAGTGCAATTGTTGGCAATTAGTGCATGGCTGGGGTACCCCATGGCTGGATCTTTTTGACTTATTATTAAACACATTCCTACAAAATTTGAAGAGATTGTGGCGTTCTATAATCTGTTCATAAGAATCATTTTTTTGGTATACAGGGCTTACAATATTATATTACCAAATCAGGTTTCAGTTGTTATAATTTTGAGAACTACTTCGATGGGTCTACAAATAAAGCATTCGTAGTTCTAATTAAAATTAATATTTTAGTGTTGTTATTGTTTGAAGTAGAACACTGTACCTATATTATATTAATGTTTGCGTACAATTAAATTCATTTTGAAAGTTGTTAAATTAATGAGAGAGAATTTTCCAGAGCAGCATTGCTTATTTGGATTAAAACTTTCAGTTCGCTGTTTTTTTTTCTATGCAACTAAATGGAAAATAAATAATTGTCAATTAATAGGAAAACCACCTCATTCATTTTTTTGTGCTCCTTTTAGGCAAACAGGTTTTTTTATTTTAATTATAACGGTACAACTTTGATAATTAATTTAGGTGGTCACTTACAACACTACATAACTGGAAAATTTAAAGAAAATATTTTTAATTATTGTAGTTTTATTGAATAATTAATGTTTTATGCATTCTTTTTCTGATATTGAAGAGGGAAGAAGATATTGAACTTGGCACTCGAAGGTCATCTTACTAAATCTACAACCAATGATATCCAAGAAAATGAGGGTACGTATAATAGTGGTAGCCATATTAAATTTATTTGTTTAATGAATGGTAATCTAGGTACGCAAGATGTTAAAATAATATAGAAACATACTGTTGTAAAATTTACTTAATGTTGATTTTCCTTCCATGTCCCGTAAGGAAATGGGAGTATCGTGATGGGTTTAAAAAATCGTGGCAAATTTGGGCTGTACTGCGAGGGTCCGCCCTGGACCGCTTTTATTATTGAATATTTTGGGGCCTTATAGAACTGAATAGAAATTATTTTAGTTAGTAATTATTGAATTTTCGGTTCCGTTTATTTGTTATGGTAAGATTACGCAATCTCAGGTCAGTTCTTCGCGGACTCGAGTTTGAGGGTCAGGATGTTTATAAACAAATTTTGTATTCACATATGTTAAGTCGGCTATTATTATTTTGTAATTAGTCACGTGATTTTAGGCACTTGCACTATTTAGAATCTCTTGTATTATTGATAGGATATATACAGGGTGTCTCAGAAAGAATGGGCCAGCGTTTAGTCATAGATTCTTTAGGTAAAAATAAACCGATTAAACCTAATATACCTTAGGCAGAAAGTCCTTCCTTAAGAAGTTATAGGGCCTTAAAGTTCAATATTTTATTTTTTCTTTTTATTGTAATTTCCACAAATCTAAAGATATTTCTTTGAAATTTGATACACATACTTACTATTATGCAATACAGTGACAGAATTATTTTCATTAACCAGACTTAACCGTAAGAGGCACTTTACCTACCACTGAAATCTTATATCAGCTCTAACTTTGTTATTAGTAGAAAATTTTAAAATTTTAGGTTATTTTATGAAAGAGGATTAAAAATTATAAAAATAAGGTACTCTTAGTTCATACGCGTAAAGGCAACCGTTTGCCTTAAAATGCTTGTCGAAGTTTTGGGTCGTCGTTACCACGTGCAATTATCAGGTCGCTATGATCACAAAAACAATGGGTAGTGCTTGTGACCTACAGTAAAGAACAATGCGAAGTCAATTAAATACTTTGGTGTTATAGAAATTGTATTTTTAATTTCTGTTTTGTTTACGAAAATGCCTCCACATAACGAATATCGAGGCAGCAGCATATACAGGGTCCCCCGGCGCGTTTCAGTACTATCCCCAAACCGTATCGAAAAAAGTGCAATAACCCCTTTCGTTCGGAAGTTGGAAATCTTCTGCATAGCGATTTTTATTTTACCAATTATTTTATTTATAGATTCTTCATATTGTGAACCATCTGAAGCAAGCAGCGACATCTCGGATTTCGACCCCACGTATTATCCAGAAGAGACTCGAGGCACAAGAACACTAAATTGGTTACTTACAGAAGACTTTTCGAGAACGGCAATTGGGGAAAAACCTGAAAATGATGGAGTAGAACCTCAATCGTCTACATCGGCTAAGAAAATACTTAAAAGTACATTGCAGCCTGAATTACATGGCAATTATTATAAAAAACAGCCATCAGAGAGTAATTGTTCAAGTGTTGAATCCTCCAAGGCGTCTTCGATAATCCCATATATTAAACCAATTTCTGTTACTTGGTCAGAAATAAACGCTTCACGCCATACTCAATTACCGGAAAGTTCTCTTAAAGAAACCACAAAAATTGATCCATTATTAAATCCCGAACTACAACGCTGTCAAGTAGAATTGACCAGAATTCCGTGTAAGAATGCAACTTCTCGATTTATAGAAGAAACTTTAAATAAACAGAAGAAAAAAAAAACAGTATGTAAATTTTGTCGAATTAGTGTCACTAATTTTGAACGGCATTTGGTTAGACATCACTTAGAAGAAAAAGAAGTTAGAGATTATTTAAATTTTCCGAAAAATACAAAAGAAGGTAAGCGAATGAGAAGAAATATTTTGGCTTTACTACGTTATGAAGTAAACTTCGAAAAATTTGTGGAAACTGAACAATTTGAACCAGAGAAATTACCATGTGCACATTGTAAGCGCATAATTGCTGTGAAATACTTACGAAGGCATTACAAAAATTGCATCGTGCATCCAATCAATGAAACTGGACGAAATGTACGCCATCAAGCAGCTTCACAAACATTAGTGGCTTATGCTAGTAATCATGCCAACATAGCTGCAACTTTGAGAATAAAAAAGGAGGTATTCAGTAGAATGGCATCGGACGAAATTGGTTATGTAGCTAGAAATGACGCATTAATTCGACACTTCGGCGAATTTTATTTAAAAAAACATAAACGTGCCCAGATTTCGCTTTCGTGTTCTAACAAAATGAGAGAATGTTCCAGACTGCTAATTGAAATGCGTCGGAGAATTGGAAAACCGCAATTTTCCTTTTTTCAAATTCTCGATCCTACCCTATTTGATGATGTTGCTTTATGCGCTAAAGCGATAAGCGGATACGACGAAGTGAAGAAAAATTACAAGACCCCGAGCTTAGCTTTACATTTGGGAACTACTCTGCAACAGACTTGTGAACTAACCACGCATTTGTTACTTAAGAAATCTGCTGAGTTTAAATGCGTTGACTACGAAGATCGGCTGAAGGAAGTAAAACGATTCCGATTTTTAGTGCAAAGCCAATGGAAAAACGAAGTATCTTCGTTGGCGCTGAAGGACTTAGCAGAAAAAAAGTGGAACACGCCTGTTATATTACCGTTAACGAAAGATGTAATAAAATTCAGAGACCACATTTTGGAAACTGCCGAGAAAAATCTGGCTTTATTAAAAGGCAACCGAACTGATATAAAAGCTTTCAAAAAAGTTGTTGATGCTTCATTGGCATTAACAATCTTGTTTAACCGCAGGAGGATCGGAGATGTACAATATGTGGAAACCGACAGCTATTTAAAAAATTTTACAGCTAATAACCAAACAGAATTCATGGAACAGTTGACAGAATCTGAAAAAACACTGACTACTAGTTATAAACGCGTAGTTGCTGGTGGAAAAGGCAGTAGAGCGATTGTGATTTTGTTTCCGCCAAATGTCCAAGAGTACATAAACTTTTTACTCGAAATACGACAGGAAAGCGACATAGTACCGAAGAAAAATTGTTATTTGTTTGCGTATCCTGGAGTGACCGATCAGTGGGTTAGAGGGGATGTCGTCTTAAAAAATTTCGCTAAATCATCTAAAATAGAAAATCCAGAGGCAATGACGTCGAACCGGTTACGCAAACAAATTGCAACTTTAATGCAAATAATTAACTTGGATAAAAACGAATACTCGCAATTTGCCAGATTTATGGGCCATACCGAGAGAACTCACCAAGAATTTTATGAAATAACGCAAGATGCCTACCAAACTGCTAAAGTTGCGAAATTATTAACATTATTTGACAAAGGAAAAGGGACGGAGTACAGAGACAAATCACTAGCCAACATTGATATTGATCCGAATAAGGTATTAGTGGAATCTGACAATAATTCCGAAAACGAGGAAGGTCAACCAGTAGCAAGTACACACAATACCGCTTCAAATAATAATGAAGAACCTAACATTTCAGATGGTGAAACAGAGACAAAGAAGAAAAAGAAAAGTAATAGAGTTAGGTGGACAGCACAACAAAAGAAACTTGTGTCTTCGCACTTTAAAACACACATTAAAGGAAAGACGGCTCCAAAGAAAAATGAATGCGAAGATCTTATAAGGAAGCATAAACCTATTTTAGATACACTGGATTGGGTAAAAGTTAAGACTTTCGTGTATAATACATACACTGCTGGAAGTAAAAATTAGTAGTAGATTATACTGAACACTATTGAAGATTTGAACAGAATTTATTTGCTATTGTCCATTATATGAAATCTACTATGAATGTAATGTAAAAAATCGAAATAACTGCCTTTATATGTTTTTAATAATTAGAAATGTCTTTCCCAATAACTTAAATAATTTCAAATGTTTTAAGAGGCATATATTAATATGATAACCAAGATATTATATAATCAGCATCAAATAAATACACACATAGCATTTTATATTTTTAGTATTTTTTAATAACTACGCTAGAATAAAATTTATAAATAACTTTACTGTATTTACTTATGAAAAATTAAATAAAATTCTTTTACATTTGTGAATCAACTAGTAGTTTTTAAATTTATTTTAACACCCCGTATTTAATTAACGAAGCTTTCTATAACCCATGTTGGTAAAAATTTTGCTTCTTGATAAAGGGTCTTCTAGTAATTCAATTATAGAAATGTTGCTACAAAAAATTTTCTCATCCTGTATATTCTAAGTATCAGATTTTTGAAAACTTTTATTATATCTATTTTAGTATCATATACATAAGCATAGCACAATCAAAATTACAATATGGGGAACAGAATAATAATTATTATTGCACTTATTCAAATCCAACACACCTTTAATTTTTAAAATTTATTGACCAACAAATGAAAATTACATACAAGCAAACATTAACAAACACTACACTACCACTTGTTTGTAAACTTTACCACACTACAGAAATTTACATTTACAGGTCTAAGAACGGACTCCGATTCTACACTATTTACGTTGCAGGAAAGGAACTTCTAACATCGGGATTATTTCTGAGATGCATCTTCTGATATTCATCAATTTCATTAGTTCTCCATTAGTCATCAGGTTAATCTAATTGAACACATTTATGATTTTAAAATATGTACCTACTAGTATCTGAAATGAATTCCTAAATTTGACGTTAGGTTTTTAAAAATTTATCTAATAAATTGAATTAAGATTTAAGTATGCAGTAGTTGGATTACTTACCCTCAAATTGTCTTGCTCCAGCAATTATTCAAGAGAAATTCTACTGTTAGAGACGAAAATACAGGCAATACATAATGTACACGCGGAATCAACACGTAAACAGCGTTTATTTTTTTAATCTCAAATGACCTCGAATTCGCGCGAATACAAATTCTGATCAAAAAAAAAAACTCATTTTTTTAATTTTCTCCTAACCTAACTAGTTAGTTTCGATGTCACCAATATGTTTTCACAAATACCTCCTCAAGAGTGTATTCCTTTGTTAAATAATATTTTTATCAACAAAAATGTTGAATTAACAAAACGAAATGAGTTGATTCAATTATTCGAACTTTGTATTAATCAAAATTATTTTATTTTTAATGATAAAATTTATCTTCAAAAAAACGGTTTACCAATGGGAAGTCCAATTTCTCCACTTTTAGCTAATATATTTATGGAAAATTTAGAAGATCGAATTTTTGAATCAAATTATTCTTCGAAAATTATATTTTGGTTCCGTTACGTTGATGATATTTTAGCATGTTTTAATAGTTCATTTGAGTTTATTGGTGACTTCTTAACGTTTATCAATACTCTACACTCAAACATAAACTTTACATTAGAAACAGAACAAAACAGATGTATTAATTATTTAGACTTAAACATAAAAATTAATTCCAAAAACAAACTCGAATACTCTATTTATAGAAAACCTACACAGACAGATATCACAATACCACAGGACTCATGTCACCATAAAACACATAAATTAGCAGCCTATAGGTCACTGATACATAGAGCTTTAACAGTGCCCCTAAGTAACACTGATTACACCAAAGAGATTTC
>JABXWE010020423.1:0-35091 GCA_014611495.1 Limonius californicus | reverse complement strand
ATTACTAGGGAGTTTTTATAACACTTATGCAGCACTGACATTGGCTGAAACTGACATTTTCAAACTTTCAAATTCAAATCGAACTACCAACATCGTAAAAAAAACAAACTAAAAACAGTACGATTATAGGCCTCCTTAACGTACTGTTTTTAAGCTAAAACAGTGCGCTTAGAACGGCTTTATAAAACCGAAATAGAAAAAAGTAAAAATTCAAAGTCTATTTGTAACAGTTGTAAGGGTATAAAGCAAGAAATGTTAAAATGTAAATTTCAAAATTGCGTAGACAAATTTACTAGTTACAAAATATAGTTTAAGTTTTCAGAGATGCAGTATTGGAAGTTTAAGGTTCAAAACTGCAGCTGGCGATTCAAACTAGCTAATTACAATAATTCCTATAAAAATAAAAATTCAAAGTCTATTTGTAACAGTTGTAAGGGTATAAAGCAAGAAATGTTAAAATGTAAATTTCAAAATTGCGTAGAGAAATTTACTAGTTTGATATTTTGCTTATAAACTATAAACTTTAAGTTAGCAAACCTACAACTGCAACTTACCGATGTACAACAGCACACGCCTCATAAGTTTTATGTCTGAAAATTGTAAACTTCCAGATTCAAAATATATAGGTGGCATTGTAATCTGTAAGTGTAATTGACTACTAAAGTGTCCAAATTTGAAAAGTTAAAAGATGTAATTTCAGTTTTCAGAGGTGCAGTATTGGATGTTTCACAACTGCAATTGCAATGCAGCTTCTTCTTCGCTTTTTCTTCTGATTCTTCTTCTCCATACGGCCTCTGTCATTCATCCTTGGACATAGGACTTCCCTAACACCCCTCCAATCTTGTTCTGAGCTACCTGGATCAATTTTGAGCATCTTGTCTTTTGATATCGTTGAGCTACTTATCTTACATTTGCACTACTATTTTACTTATAATGATACAGATATATAAGAGACACATATTATCTTCGTTTAATTTGTGTTGATATCTGTTTCTGCAATCTGTAATATTACGTAATTTCTAAAATTTGGTCTTCAATTTTTATACACTATCTTAGTAAACACCTTGTATGTAAAATATTTTCTGTTTTATAGAAGACTCTTAAAATTTGTATTAAATGTATGCTATTCGGTACATCATCATGCTTATTATTTTAAAATTAAGAGTTATAAAGTTTCCATGAAGTTGTATATAGTAGGTAATTAGGTTTGTACAGATACCAAACTGACTATCCTAACAGTTAAATGAAAATCTTGTCAAGCCATACAAAAGTACAGCGAATTCAACAGCCACAGAAAAGCTACTTTACTGACAATTTAATAAAAGCCTTGTCAGAATGCACCTTCGCCGGTTAATAAAGTATTTAATAATAAAGCCTTGTCAAACATGGACTAATATTAAATTACAGTTTCTTTTTATTGGTAAGATATCAACTTACCTAGCGCGTTGTAAAATCAATATATTCATAAAGTGCATAATTTTAATCGAAGAGAAGTATCGAAAGAATTTTATGACAACCGTTTTTGGTAAACACTGTATGTACGGGCAAGTTTACGGACATGCATACTTGAACTTTTAACCCATTTTGTAGTTTCCAAATAATTGTAATAACAAAGCCTTGAGTATATTAAACGCCGAACTAACAAGAACAACAAGCCAGACTCCCGAGAGCATTAAAATCATTTCCGCTGTTAATTGATTAAACTTATAGAAGGACCACACAGGAATATGAGTATTAAAATCGGAATACATAACGATCAGACTGTGACATTAGTCGCAATTATAAGGCCCGGAATTAAATACGGTCACAGTCTGAAATAAATCGTACATTTGAAATTGTAATATGCAATTCGTTATAGACGCATCTAGTAAGAAACGGGACGAAATGAGCGGCAAACACTTTATTATGCGGTTTCAACACAGCAATCCGCAGAAGAGAGTCAAGTGAAGATCTTTTAAAATGAGGGTACTTTACAAAATCACAAATATCAAAGTTATTTGCCATTCTTTTGCTTATTTTTGGTTAAACAGTAGACTCGGCGTCATTTCAGATTTACGCTTGCGTGGAGACTGAATTAAAACTGGAATACAAAATTGATATTTACAAGTTTTCAGTAAAACAGTAGTTTCCTTGCTAAGGCAAACTTATGAAAAGAATTAATGTTGACTCGTACCAGAACTGTGAAGCTGGAGTATCAATAGCCGCGCCCGATAAATATAAAGAAGAGCAAACATTAATTCAATAATAATCTTTCCGAAATCATAAATCGATGCGTGGAATATAAATTGTTACAAATACCGTAGAAACAGGGTGTGTGGCCGATAATAAATAGTTGTCGTTACAGACTCCCTGTGTAGACGCGGTGAAATGAATAACAGCATATAAATAATAGCACTTGATTCGCCTTTGCTTTTAATCATATCTGGAATTTGTGTCTTTAAAAATTACTAATCAGATAAATACGGAGAAAGTAATCAGCTGTAAATAGAAATATCGGATTGCGATTAATCAACACGTAATAAAAGCATAATTAATAGAAATAGTACAATAGTAAATGCACTTTCTATTCTGGTCTACTACTATTTCAGTTTTCATAAAATTATCATTTTTGGAAAAATGGTTTCTGCGTGATAGTACGTGTGCGCGACATAACGTAGAAACTATTGGGCAGATGATCACTGGTTAATTGTACCTCAAGAATCCGAAAGTGGAAAGGAAATTTGATATGTTCTATCACATAAATTTTCAAAAATAAATTATTTCAAAATATTCACTTAAACGTTTAAATTCAAATAGAATTCTTCCTCTTGAACTCTCTAGCGTTAAAAAATAGCCACTACGATTTTTCGACTTGTAACGCTCTATTCATAAATTCAACACCCTGTAGCCATATATTTTAGGCTCATGAAGTCCTTATTCTGTAGAATTTAAGTATGTAGAAAATTGTTAAACTTAAATCCATTATAAAAAAGCACAACTTCTAAATGTGTTTAAATTTGAAGCTCCCAAAATTTCCATTGCAATTTTTTTGTCTGTTGTAGTAGAAGGAGGCATATACAACAAACTTTTTATATAATTATATGGTTTACTAGGTGTTATTATTATTATATATCGTTGTCAACTAAAAATACAGAAAAAGGAATGAAATATGGTATACTATTGTAAAATTGTAGAATAAATAGAAGTATTCTATTTAAAACTCTTCTTTGAAATGGAGTTTTGGTTTTTGGTAATAAACATTTTTATACTGCAATTTTAGACATACCCTGTACACGTTTTCAAATTTAAAAAGTCAAATTTCTTAATACAAGCTAATTTCAACTGTCTATTCCTATGGTACCCTTGAGCGTAAACATTTTAAAGCTAAATAATAAACACTACATCTCCCCCGCCCGATAATTCATTCTATCTACCTTACCAAGAATTATAATCTAACGCTTCTCCCTTTTATAAGCTTTTATAATTTAACTTTATAAATATCAAATATAGAATTTTTACGAATCTATAACCACCTTAATAGGACGTTAGAATCAGAAACAGTGAAAAAAAATTGGTAAGGTACGTAAGTTAAGATTCTAACGACTAACAATTAGGATATAAATGCCGAAAAAAGTATATAAACTGGAAGCTACAGGGAAGTATTTTCCCGATTTTCCATTCGAGTCTATAATTGCCAAAACGCTGAAGCACTCAAATAACTATCACAGACCATTTTCATATATTTTTTGCAATCATTGAAGACCAACTAAGAAGCACTATTTTATCTACAATTCCTTGATTTTAGAATAATACACTACAATTTTAAATTCTACACATTACTGGAAACACTTAGCGGGCCAAATTTAATACTGTTTGAAACTTCTTACCAAACCTTAAACATTCGAAACAGTTAGAGCAGACGCAGTTGGAAACTTTAAAAATGATGTGAATTATCTAGAAATCTTTCTTCTATCATTGGATATATTTTACATTTCCTATCTCATTAAAATGTTTTAACAGAGGTCTTTCACAGTACACGGTTCTTGTCATCTCTCTCTTTCTCTCTTCCTCCCTCTCTCCGTATCCCGCCCTTCCTCCCTCTTTCACTATCTACCCCCTCCCCGCGTCAAGGTAGTGGCAAAGTAGTGACAATGAAGTATCAAAGTAGTAACAAGGAATTGAAGAGCGAGTGACAAAATGGAGGCAAGGTATGGCCAATGTATTGCCAAGGTGGCGACAACGTAGTGACAAAACAGTAACAATGTAGGAACAAGGTAGTGGCAAGATAGTGACAAGGTAGTGAGGAGATGGTGACACAGTATTGACAAGGTACTGACAACGTAGTTACATGGTAGTGGCAAGGTAGTGACCATATAGTGATACGGTAACGGCAAAAGTTTTATCAAGGTGGTTGGCAAGATATTGTCAAGATAGTGACAAGGTAGTGACCAAGTAGTGACAAGACTGTGACAATTTAGTAACAAGGTAGTGGCAATGTATTGACAAGGTAGTGACGAGATGGTGGTAAGGTATTGACAACGTAGTACAACGTAGTCACATGGTAATGGCAAGGCAGTGACAATATAGTAATAAGGTAGTAACAAACGTTTTAACAGGTAATGACAAGGTAGTGACAACGTAGTGATCAAGTAGTGGCAAGGTAGTAACAATGTAGCAACAAGATAGTTGCAAGGCAGTGGCAGTGTAGTAACAAGGTATTGGCAGGGTAGTTATAAAGAAGTGAAAAGTAGTGACAATGTAGTAACAAGGTAGAGGCAAGGTAGCCACATGCTAGTGACAAGTTGTGACATGGCAATGGCAAGATAATGACAATATAGTAATAAAGTAGCAGCAACAGTTTCAACAAGGTAGTGTCAATATGGTTGGCAAGATATTTACAAGGTAGTGACATGGTAATGGCAAGGTAGTAACAAGGAAGTAGCAAATGTTTTACCAAGGTAGTAACAAGGTGGTTTGCAAGATATTGACAAGGTATAAGCAAGTAGTGGCAAGGTAGTGACACTGTACTAGCAATATAGTAGCAAGTTATTGACAATGTACTAACAAGATAGTTTCAATATATAGACAAGGTAGCGACAACGTAGTGGCACGGTAGTGTCAATGTAGTAAGAAGATAGTGGCAAGGTAGTGGCATTGTAGTAACAGGCTATTGGGAGGGTTGTCATAAGGTAGTGACAGGGTAAGTGGAAATTAGTGACAATGTAGTAACCAGGTAGAGGCAAGGTAGTGACAAGGTAGTGACAATGTAGTTACAAGGTAGTGGCAAAATAGAGACAAAGGAGGGGCAAGGTAGTGACAAACCAATGAGTTTTAACTCAATGATGGACAAGATGGTTGTAACTACACATTTGATTTTTCAGGGGTTTCAAATGCTGCGTTTTACCTTACAATGCTAATTATGCATTTAATAAACTTCTATTAACATAAATTTAAATTATCGTCCATATTCTTCATTTAACTGAACTGAAAATGTTAGCATTTGCACAAATTATATTACTGGCTATATATTTATATTTAAACACTATATTAATCCTAATTAAATTATTATATATTTCAATTTTATCTTTCGGGTCTTCCGCAATAACATAACTTTCTATTTTATGTGAATAATAAATTAATCTTCCATCCGGGGATTTATCAGCCAGGCGTCTACACGATCATTAGCATCGCCAACAACAATCGATAAAGTAAGATAGACACAATCCAATTCCTACAATCATTTATCATAATTTTTTCGAGATACCATAAAGTCATGCAGTAGCGTCATTCTGTCAGTCATAGGTAGCCACGTTATAAATGACTTCTCACCTGCGTTGTCGGCGAACGATTGTAGTGGTCGGGGCTACCGTGTTATATTATTCCCGGTGATACATACGGTATAGACAGCAATGATGTATTATCTGCATCCGACATCTCGATTTTGATGCCGATGCATTTCTTATGGCTTTTTGATCAGACTAATTTGTCTGGAGAACTGGTTTGCCTGTGTTTTACAACCCCGCTGCGATTTGGTTTGTTTTTGCTCGTGTTTATTTTTAGTTTTGATCTTCAACAGTTTTGGTTTCACTTTTTGATGAATAAGTTAGTACAATCCAGGAAAACAATTTGAAATTTACAAACGTTAAGTTTCTATAAAATCTTAACTATAATTTGGATATCTATAGTAAAACTAAGTAAATCTGAAACAACTTATTGACTTGCAAATAGTAGCACATAGAAAGGAAAATCCAACTCCAAATATAATATGACAAAATGAAAGTTGAAATTACAGCAAAATATACATGGCCCCACGAGTAGGGCTGTAGGATTATAGAAATCAACAATCTAAAATTGATTAATATCGATTAATCAATTAATATTCATCGATTATTAAATAAATAATCAGAAGGCGAATGAATGGAATAACATTCAAGTCCTACTGAAGATATTAATAATAATAATAATTCCAAAATTTCGTTGATAACTTACAATTAATGTCAGTAAATGCACCAACACTTTCAAATTATCATTGTCCTACTTTGCTTCTTTTAAAAGCAATAGTTTACTAATATTTTGCAAGGAGAGGAGTAACTGATTTCATTCAGCTAGTTGTCTGTGTCTATTTGCTTAGAAGGAAAATGTCATCGTTGTAACACATTTGTTTTTATTATTATCACTTCAACATCTGCAAATTGTTATTCAAAACAATTCTGCTACTAAGGATGCTTTTAAGTGTAAATCGAAATAAAGCTTGTAATTGAAATAATGTTTGCTTATTTTAGTAAGTGTTATAAGTTTATTAATAAATAAGCTCTACTGCAATTTGGCGAACGTATTTTCTCAACATATGTACCTGCTATATAAGTGTTTGTTACCACATCTAAAAATTGCAAACTCACTGGAAGACGTTAATGCATCTTTAATAACATATACCGAACATACCATAGATTTTTACAATACAAACACACTTCCAAAACTAAATGAACATATCATAACTTTAAAAAATGTTGAATCAGTTTGTATAGAAGTATATAACCTTGCGTGACCCTTGAGAACAACAGCGGCTTTGAATCTAACCTTACCTTTGTCTTCATAAATCTTTGTTATATGTATATGTATTGTGTAAAGAAAATCATATGGTATGTGCACGGTATTTTCTTCTTAATTATGAAAAATCTACTTTCCTTCTATAATTTAAGGTTAGTGCCAATTACAGTCTACAAACTAAAATTTCTGTCAATCTATACTTATTTTCTATGACACTCCATAGAATTATAAACATTCAAACAACAAATGTATAAAGGATTATATTTACTGATAGTAATACAAGATAGTTTCAAAGTTTCGAATTTTGATAAATGTTTTGAAAGCATCTTGTTACACTGATGTATATTCTTAAATAAGTTAGTATTTATGGGATTATCGTCAATAGTTGTCTAGGTCTGTAACGGATAATTTGTATAACAAACAACTTTAACATTTTCGCAAAATATGTTAATAATATATACTAATTTTCTTAATTTCAGTTCTTATTTTTAAAATATTATATAGTAGTGTAAGGTAGTGACAAGATAGAACCAAGTTCATGCCAAGGTAGTGACACGGTAGGCACAATGTAATGTCGACGGTGTGAGACGGTAGTAACGAAATAGTGGCAACGTACTGTAACAAAGTAGTGACAAGGTAGTGACAAGGTAGTGGCAAGGTAGTAACAACGTAGTGACAAGGTAGTGGCAAGGTGGTGACAAGGTAGTTACAAGGTGGTAACAAGATAGTGACAAAGTAGTAACAATGTAGTCAACAAAATGCTGGCAAGGTAGTGACAAGGTAGTTACTAGTTAATAGGAAGATAGTGACAAGGTAATGACAAGGTAGTAACGAGGTAGTGGCAAGGTAGTGGTAAGGTAATCACAAGGTAGTGTAGACGATGTGAAACGATAGTAACAAAGTAGTGGTAAGGTAGTGTAAAGAAAGTTACAAAGTAGTGACAAGGTGGTGACAAGATAGTGGCAAGGTAGTAACAACGTAGTGACAAGGTAGTGGCAACGTAGTGACAAGGCAGCGGCATGGTAGCTACAAGGTAATGACAAAAAGTTGCAAGGTAGTGACAAAGTAGTAACAATGTAGTCAACAAGATGGTGGCAAGGTAATGAAAAGGTAGTAACGAGGTAGCGGCAAGGTAGTGGTAAGGTAATCACAAGGTAGTGTAGAAGATGTGCACCGGTAGTAACAAAGTAGTGGTAAGGTAGTGTAAAACAAAGTAGTGAGGAGGTGGTGACAAGATAGTGGCAAAATAGTAGCCACGTGGTGACAAGGTAATGGCAATGTAGTGACGAGGTAATGACAAGAAGTTGCAAGGTAGTGACAAAGTAGCAATAATATTGTTAATAAGGCGGTGGCAAGGTAGTGACAAGATAGTTACAAGTTAGTAGCAAGATAGTGACAAGGTAATGACAAGGTAGTAACGAGGTAGTGGCAAGGTAGTCGTAACGTAACCACAAGGTAGTGTAGAAGATGTGAAACGGTAGTCACAAGGTAGTGGTAAGGTAGTGTAAAGAAAGTGACAAAGTAGTGACAAGGTGGTGACAAGATAGTGGCAAGGTAGTAACAACGTAGTGACAAGGTAGTGGCAACGTAGTAGCAACGTAGTGACAAGATAGCGACACGGTAGTGACAAGGTAATGACAATAAGTTGCAAGGTAGTGACAAAGTAGTAACAATGTAGTCAACAAGGTGGTGGCAAGGTAGTGACAAAATGGTTACAAGATAGTAGCAGGATAGTGACAAGGCAATAAGAAGGTAGTAACAAGGTAGTGGTAAAGTAGTAATACGTTGGTTTCGTATCCAAAAAGGTCGATAATTTAAAAAATAGCAACGTTCTAAATTTTTCCTACATAATCTGATAAGTAGAATCACAAGTCTAACACTTTTGTTACTTTTGATTTTTGAAATACTCAAAAATTGTGAACAAATGGCTTGGAACTACACATTTAATTATTCATAGGTTTCAAATTTGCATCTTTAAGCTAAGAAGCTGATTCCAAATTATCCCAAACTAGCGAAGGCCGCCGTACCGAATCCATTGCGCCGCAAAATTCCCATTCCGTAGTATCAGCTTGCTGTAAATATACCCAAAATTGATGAAGCGAAATTGTAAATCTTGGTAGTCATTAATTTAAGGTTGGTGTCAAATTCCTGCCTACAAACTAAATATCTCTTAATTTATGCGAATCGAAAAAGTCGACGTATTTTGAAATAAATTACATTAATTAAATTTTCACATAATTAAATTATGTTACCTTATCATTTCCAAATAAACACCAATCATCCGAATTAATTAGAAGTTCTGCAAAACAAAATCCGATTCAAAATTGTTGACTAACATAAACCGTTCGTTCATATATTAATCAAGCCTTGTCGACAAATTTAGAAAATAAAAAGCAGTAGAAATCATTCAAACTAAGTACATCTTTATTATGGTGACCACGAAATTTGGTCTCTCTGCAGGCGTTAATAGAAGCCAAATTCCCAAAAACTGGCGCGACCTTTGACCCTAAATATGACCACGAGTTCTTTCTGAGAAGTAGCAGCTTGTCATCGAGCTTGATATTCTCAGGTGATACTTTCCTGCTTTGAGAATGTCATAAATCACAGGTGTAATGTCCATGCAGATTTGAATTATTACTTCACCTACAAAAATGTGAGCGCTCGCTTAATGGCGTCTGCTGGAAAATTAAACAAAAATGCGGATTCTCCTCGCGTTCTTGAATGTTTCTCATTAAATAATTTTATGAGTCTAATATTATCATGAACTAAGTTTCGCTTGCTAACAAATATTAAAATTTTTTTATTAAACCTTCATTGTTTTGTATTTACTTTAATCAAGATCGAGGGAACCTACACATTTAAGCAAACTTCTGTATTGTTTTGTTTAGAATGTCTTAGTCCAGATAAAGAGGACTTCCAGCTTCAGAGGTGATTTAAATCTACATGTACCATGGAATGCATTTCGGCAATCAATAGTGCGGCAGAAATACCTATGTGTATACATTGATGTTATTAGCTTTACAATATGGCGCTTTCGATACTTAATAATCCTGAGCTACTCCCGTTTCTTCGCCATCTTCATTCGACGGTTATAAGCGACAGCTTAGCCTTAATTTTCCTATTAATAAAATAATCTCTGCATTTTAGTACTTCGCGAGAGAACAAGATTGACTCTTTACGTGGCCGTCAAAATTAGTACTGTAATTTTTTTCAGAATAAACATCTTAAAACGTTTTTTCACTTCTTTTGCAGATTAAAGAATAACTTCCACTCTCTAGCAGTCAGTCATGTACGTTCGACAAATGCGCAGAGGGTAACGATAGCACGAGATGTAGATAATCATTAATCACGTCGGATATATTACAAGATAAGTCAAAATTGCGAAATATTAATTTTGAATCTGAGAAAAACCCCAAAAAATATAATATAAGGGTGGGAACTGCACTGGCCTAATCAACGAAGAATGTGTTTTAGGTAAATTCCACAGCGTTGCCAAATATCATAGTTTTCCATCCGATCTCAAGATTTACATGGTAGTTTCATGATACCATGACTTATTTACTGAATTTCATCTTTTTTTTATGTTTATGACTTAAGTAATTACATGAGAAATATATAAAAAAAATAAAAAAAAACATTATTGTATGTTAAGTGATCAAAATACTGTCGATAACCTAGTGGGGTGTCCTCCAGGATATCTTACAGCTCTTCGGTAAGGCCAGTGTTTCGCTGAGAAAAATGCCAGGGGGGCACCTGAACTTTCTCTTAGGCTTCCTGCGGGAGAGGGTCCGAGTCCTCAGCGTCCTCGTGGCTTCCTCGCGGTTCTGCTCGCTTGCGTTCGTCACGTACCGGTTGCGGAATGTAGCGAGGCAGCCGTGGATTGGAGCAATTCCAGCCAGGTGACAGACTTCCTCCAATGGATGGAATCGGTCCAGGGACAGCATCCCCTTCGCGATAACCATCTGCTTTGTGCGGATCCTTCTGATAATTGTAGTTGTGGCGTTGCTGAAACATTAAAAACGATAGTCTATTACTAGTCAGATGAAGGTTTTGTAGGTGTGAAGCAGAGTACGGGGGTGGCAGCCGGGAAGGGTGTCACGCAGTCTGGATAGGAGTTCGCAAGAAGATTACTCTAAGGCAAGTCACGGTGGAAGAGAGGCGCAATCGGGTGCACCAGAGGTCCAGCTGAACGTGCGAGGATACTGTCGGGATTTTCTGAGTTCTGAGTTTGGGTGTTGGAACAGGATGGTTTGAATTTTTGGAAGGATTGGGATGGACCCTCCATCGCCGGAACCAGAGTTCGAGTCTGGCGGGTTCTGCTGAGAAGATCGGGAACCGGAAGCTGCGAGAACCCAGAGAGCGGTCTCGTCCACGTGTTGGACTATCTTTACTAGCCCGTTTAGGGGAACTGGAATGGCGTAGTAGACAAAAATTAAGAGGAGTGGAAGAAGGATGGATCCTTGGGGTACACCAGACCTGAGTGTGTACGGCTGGGAGAAGCATTCCCGGACGCGTACACGATGCAAGCGACCCTTCAGGAAGGAGCTCCTCCAGACCCTCGAGTCAGACGGTGTCGAAGTTCCTCTCGATGTTCAACATGACGGCGGTCATTTAATGCCCGGTGTTGACAGCGACGGTGGCTTCGGTATGTAGCCGAAGGAGCAAGTCGGTGGTGCACCTTCCGGGACGGAATCCGTACTGGAAGGCTGGCAGCAGGTGGTGTTCATCTAGGAACCGACGGAGCCGGTCGGCGAAGATTCTCTTATAGAACTTCCCGAGTACATTGAGGAAGGCAATGGACCGGTAGGATTTTGGGTCGGAGCGGCCTTTTTTCGGCTTCGGGATTATCACAACGCTGGCGGCTTTTCCCGCCGCATGGTAGTAGTTTAGGAGAACGATTTCAGTAAACAGGAATATTAAATTAATAATATTATTAATAATTTTTAATTAGGGTAAATTCATAATGTAAGTTAATAAAATAGGATTTGCACACATTTTCAGGTGGTTACAAAGCATGCCCTCGTCCTAATCCTAGCAGCTACCACTATTGATGGTGTATCTCTTGTTCTGTATTTGGATGTACCAAGTGTTCCTGCTGTGACTAACAGCTTTTATGAATTTTATTTCAACTGAAATTGCTCTTAGTCTGCGTGCACGTCATCAGTCATACCTTACTACGTGTATACAGCGAAAAATGAAAGTATGCAACCAAAAATCTTAAACTGTATGTCACATACCACGCGAATTCGTTTTCAGAGCGACATGTGAACATAAAAAAACAGGGCGCGACCGCGAAAGAAACACAATCCCTAGTTTTTATGTAGTTTCGTATTTTACCGAGAAATTATGAAACAGTAAAAATCAAAATTATAACTGTTACAGCTACTGTACACTACCTTACGAATAAACATGATTTTAGTCCGTAATTTAAAAAAAACTAAATTTTTAAATTTTAAGAATTGGCACTATCAGTACTAAATAATATAATAAGTAAATTGATGACGTGCACGCAGACTAATACAAGATGTATCAGAAAACGTTTCCTTAGACATCTGCCGCATCTTACAATAAAGACCTCCCTTTCTATAAAAACTATCAAAACCTTAAGAAAAATTCTTTCTGTAAGGTAAAAAATAGATAATATTATTTAGAAAGTTAATGCATTTTTTAAATATTTAAATGGTGGCAATTAAGTTGCCTTAAAAATTTATTTGTCTTAAGTAAATACAATATTATATATTGATGTGAATCTTTTTCCTGTCTTGTTCTCTATTATATTATATTATATTTATTAAGTATAGGTATAGGACGCCTTCATTGGCTAATTGAAAGGTGTTTAATCCAATCATGAATCTAACCCAGAACTCTCCGGAAAGTCATTCCGCTAATATATTTGAAAATACAACTCAGTTCCGGTGGAAAAACACCAGAAAAATAATAATTGATTTTTCATATATAATCTACAACAAAAAAATGATACCAAAATGAACACAAAATGATTACTCACTGAAATCTATTATCCATACCCGTATGACGATGGAAAGCGACCGGCGGGTGGTAGAAGCACGGCCAACACTCGTGCCTTGCACACGACACCAACATGTACGTCTCAAACTTGTTGTATTTCGTTATTTTTTACAACGCTCCATTTGAGTTCCGGCAAAACATTGTTTCTACTTCTACCTCTGCAATGTAAGTTATAAACTTTGTAAATATGCGTAGCTGCTATTAGATTACGTAAATGTATATACTTGATTAAAATCTCGTCGTGATTATTTTGTTCCCGAAATATAAATGGCTAAAGCCAATTGGATACACAATAATTTCCGCATGTATTTTAAAACGAAGTAGCTTGTGTGTTGAGAGAAGTGGATGAGATAAGAAATTAATCTATAAGATGTTATAAATCCTGATTTAGTGAAATTTTCTGTATGAATTGTTTGGTATTTTTACGCAATTTAATAAAAAATATGCAAAAATTTTCTTGTTTACTTGTTAACACGTTTATATACTTGCATATAAAAATACAATAGCAAATAGTCACGGAGCTTTGACGAAATATCAAAATTTTTTGCAGTTTTTTCTAACCTGCAGCCATTTAAATTCGAACCATTCAAATAGTATCTGTATTTCGTTGGGCATGTGCCATTATATTAATTACAATAATAATATTTCCGGCATCGAACCTTGATCGCCCCGTTCAAAGCCTTTTACCGAACTAATTGACTATAAGATGTTAAATAATTAAATGTAAGTGAAGGTATAAATGTTTATCATTTCATTGACCTAAAATTAAATTTAATTTGAACATTACAAACACACCTATGATTTTCTGTTTTACAATTCCCTGTTTATGTTCGCTGCCTACGCGTTAATCAATTAACTTGTGTCCTTGCAAGAAATCGAACATTTATAAATGTATTTTCCTCGATAATGCAACATGCAACGAACAAAAGTTACAGAATTATGAAATCGGCGAAGTGTAAATAAATAGCTAACGATACTGAGTGGGTTGTGGGTTGGCGACCTAAAAGGAATTCCTGTCACTTTGTAATAGTTGAAATATTTATAAAATGTTTACTGCTGGAAATATTTGAAGATGAGAGTAAATTTTTAATTTTCTTTTTTATTGCTAAAAACTATAAACGGATACATAAATATTGAAAAAAATTCAATAACTTCCTAATTAGTTATTTTAATTTTAAGGTTTTTGTTTACGTCAAACTTAAAATTTCAAATTTCAACCATTAAAAGGTCTACTAATAAATCTAGTCGTCGCGTATTTACCATAAGGAAAGTTGCACTAAATCAGACATAAGCAATGCAAGAATGCTGCTGAACTTATAGAGAACCAGGAAAGTGTAGAACTTTAAGTTTCAGGATGAAATTTACATACATTTTTCATTCAAACAAGCGGCAAATTAGCTGCTTTGATGCACTTTAGCGGAAAATTTTCCATATTGAACGTCATAAATAGCAGCTAATTTGCCTCCTTGCTAAATATATTTTTTATTTTCCATATGGCCGAATGCAGAATCGAATTATTTACCTTCTTAATCAAACTGTGATTCAAATATTGGCTAATTTTTATTTGTAATTCCCTATTTCAAACTACGATTTAGCTTTTCTTCCACATGGGAAGACAGGATGATACAAATGGTTATCAAAATACGCACAATAACAAATAAGACTGTTACAGACACACGTCGCAGGATAACGGGTAGTCCTCCAGTTCTAGTCCGTTCTAGTCAGACTGCTTAATCCTAAGGATTTATTATGTCAATGTCATTTCTTAGATTAAGGACAGTCACTAGAAATGTGCCGTTAAATTTCAGTTTAGACGTGTTCGTTATGTATATTTATCAACAGTGGCGTACGCATCCTTAAGGGTAGATAATTGTATTCAATTAATTCTACCACAAAAAATTTATATTTCGGAACGTAAACGTATCGAACATATTGCTATGTAATTAAAGTCATGGTATAAAACAAACACCAACTAGCTCAAACATAAAACTGTTATGTCAGGAAATTAGAGAAATGTCCCCATTCGTGGCCTCGACTCGTTTAAAAAGTTGAAACGTTAAAAAAATAACATTAACACGTGCAAATTTTTACTACCCTCACTATGTTTTAATGTCACCGAAATTAGTTCATGTTTTATCTGCACCAACCTTTACACAGAAGTTAGGCACGCTGAAATGCCCCTGGACAGCTACCCGTCTGGTACACAGACTGCATTCACCTCCACCTGGTTGGTACAGCTCTCCGTGGACTGCCGGCTTTTCCGGTCACATCGATCTTCACGATTTTTTATTAGCAACTATTAAAATCACACTTCGTTTGATGATGTTGTATTCTCTTTTTAAATATTACATTTTTTTTATGCATCCCAAAAAAAAAAGTAATCTCTAATTTAAAATTTAGTAATCATTGACCGGCGGGGAAAGAGGTTATATTGGCCCGGAAAACACGTGTTACCCCAACGGCGACTCAAAGGTGGATCAATCAATTATTTAATCGAATTTAGAAGCTTACTTTTACTTGACAACCAATGAAATTACAAGGTTTATGACATATGGGAAAACTGTCAAGCTGTCAAACCCCATTTGTAAATATTACCAATCTACGCAACACTACACCGCGACTTCATCAACATCCTGAGAGTTTTCCTCATCTTTTACATGCCGTTATCTACTAAACACACAATCGATCATCATGAAATTTTAAAATGTCACTTATGCCCAATTAGCATTTAAGACCTCCATTATAATATCACAGCAATATAAACATATAAAACCTTCGTTCTGGTTCCACATTTTTTCGGTAATGTGGATGGAGGGTTCGCGAAATACTATTACAGGAAGAAAATCTTTATAGATACGATGCACCTGGTCACAGATATACCTATATCCTCATGAAAGGGCCAAGGACCGATAGCTTAGGGAAAATTGAACCTTACTTGTTCTTCCTATTTGTCTCAATATTGGTAACAAATTACATACAGAGAAAGACAGTACACAAAATAATAAGAAAAGGTTGGTACTGTTATAAGCCAAATACGACTAGATTCAGTCCTGTTATAAATTAAATCTATAACCGAAAGGGGCTTCGAGACGTCCGATACTAATGCTTGAATCGCCACTGACTACGCCATTTACGGTGATATAAAAAATTCACAATACTGCTAGAAATTAATTACTAAATCTGTTAAACATTGGCAACTGAAGATTGCATTGGTAGTACAACTATTTTTACGTCAGATCGAAGCACTCTGTAAATAAATAGTTACTGTTTGTAATCACTACACTACTATTAAATAATATGAATAAATAGAAGTGAAGAAGGAAACTGGGTAATGGCGTCAATTTACAGTTACGCAATATTTCATTATATAATCCAATGACCCAAAGACAAATCTTCATGAGAACGTTAACAAAAGTAACAGGGTTAATTTTATCTATGTAGATCGAAAAAGGAAACCACACGGTATTCCTAAACCGACGTAATTGCCGAATTTTATTACGAGAAAACGGTACACGATAAATTCACAAGAACTACTTCGACGCCGTCCTAATTTTACCAAACAGGATATATTCGCCTCTACCAGTGATCTAGTATGAGTCTCTGTTTGCGCGGGCAAACAACCATGCACCTGACTTCCTGGCAATTTATTGGAAAAATCCTACGAAACGCATCCTGAGCGTTATCAACCCGCGTCCGTGAATTGAAGCACTCGAAAATGGTGACAACTCTTGAAATAACCGGAAGGTGGAGCAAGATACGCCATACAGTTTACGCATTTAGTACACATATTGAATAGGAATCAAAGTATAGTTTAGCTGCTACAATTATTTGTAATCTTGAACACAAAATATTTCAATCTAGATACATAATAGTTCATCCACGGGTATTACGACCCCGTATAAGTGTCATAGATTGGGTTGAACAAAGCTCTATAAATGGTTAGCAATTCGTCGAATCCTTGACGATTTGTTAACTATAAAAAATAATTGCCTTAATCGAACATCACGAAAAGTTAGTTAACAGATCGTCAGGTGGAGTTTAATCAATCGTTAACTTTAAAATCGATTGCATAAAAGCAAAAACGAAGTAGATGAAGCGATAACTGTGTTTCAACATTATCTTAAGTTAATAGAGTAGGTTTCAGAATATACTCGTAGAGGTAAAGCACGCTTGAACTGTAGTGAAGCTTTCTACGATATCTGTGGCTGCAGTAAAGCTTTAGCCAGCTAACTCTCAAAGAGCCACATAGGCAACATAACGAACACCTGATTATGTTGGTAGTTGTCCTATTGCTTTTGGCAATATGAAGCACTTTCTCAGAAGTCTGCAAAATACATTAGAGTCTTTCTCAGCATAACTCATGCACATTAAGCTCATGGCAAACAATGCATTATAAAAGCAATAACATAAATACAACTATCTGTTCATTGTGTTACATCCCGTTAAAACATCAAACACTTCTGAATTGTGTCATACTGTTTAATTTATTGTATATATTAATAATAATACCAATGAAGCTGTGACGCCTGATGATAATTTCCAACTAAGTAAGTAACTAATTGGTTAATGATAACCTCCCGGAACCTCAATCGAAGATGGGCGGTTCTCTGCTTATCTCGAATAAATATATTAATTAACTTTATGTTAATTACCTGGAAAAAAAGGGCGCCAACGACTAATAATAAAATACACTACCATTAACGCAGATGTCGATTGGTTAGTCGTACCCACAGTGTATTACTTACTTAATTCGTTACTACAGAAACAATAATAGGAAACAATAAATAACAAACCCAATTGCAGCAACAATATTTAATATCAGCAAAAATAAATGTGTAATATGTATATATAAACCCAAATATGAAATATGAAATATATATATATATATATATATACGAAATATAATTATAATCGTAACCTGTATCGGTACACAAGTACGCAATCACTCAATACAGCCCAAAATAATTGACTTGAGGAAAAGTAAGAATACTGCGTTTCACTACCCAAACAAGCGCCCTCAAACCGCGTCCTACACTCTAGTCCGGAAAGGCCTTTCAAGATTTACAGCGTAGATAAGAGAATCCAAAAATCACTGTGAAACCCGAACAGAACGCAATATTACCGCTCCTGTTGACTCACGCTGTATATACAGTGAAATTCCCGTGGTTATGTCCGCTAATACTTGTACAAACTAACATTCCAAAGAATTATGACTGTAAAGTAGTTCGTAACACTCTGTACAATTACAACATAGTTCTTATCTATCCCATAGTATAAATAATTTCATACAAATAAACAAGAGTATTTACAATGACTCCGAAATTATCAGAATTAAAAATAAATTTGCACTTCCCTGGTTAATCTGGTCTGGAAATTCCTAAAACAGCCTCGAGTCCGACACGTTTTCGCTGCGACGGCAGGATGGAATTCGAATATTAGTTTCTCGCAAACAGCAGATATCACCATAGAAGGCACCAATTCTTCGGACGAATCTCGCCGTCCCCAAGTTGTCTAATTTCGAATACAAGGAAAAGTTAGGACAGCTACAACTTAAAAGACAAAGGAACAACTTACCAATCGGTAACTACGATTGACACGACAAAAATCATAAAAGGAACGAAACGTTGATATAAAGCGACAATAACTGTCAATAACGTAGTCGAACAATCTACTAAGATCACGTTATAAACTATGATTTTCCCAGAAAATTGAGATGAACTCAAAGCGACAACCACTTTAACGGGAAAAACCAATTTAACGACACGTTCGTTTTCTGTCAGACGCAGAGTATCAATCACCGGAAATCCTGTTTAACTAAAATCAATCATGCGTAGTAAGTCAATGCTCCAAATAAACACTCCTGAGACTAGTGTGAAATGGGTTGCGGACAACCTAGGCGAAAATACCGTTACAAAGCGAGATCGTATAAAAAGCAAAGGGTATGTCTTTTTTCAACCATATATACTGGCTATGTATATACAAAATGAGAAAGGATGTGTCTCAGCGGAAATCATTTTTGATTTAGTGCCACAGAGGCCTACGACTAGCTCACGCGAAATTGCCGCTCAACTTGAAATGGCCCAGACAAGAGTGATTTGCTCACTACATAAACAAGGTTTATATCTATACCACATACAGCGTGTACAACACCTACAACCGAGAGACCATGCTCAACACATGGAATTCTATCAGTGGATAAAAGTTAATGACAGCTTGATTCCACGTGTACGTGTTACCAATAAAACTACATTGACCCGATGATATTGTCACCAATACCTATAACCTATAAATTCACATAAAATAGCTGAAGCAAATTTTCAGCATGGTTTTCATTGAGTTAATGTGTGATGTAATATTTTCGGCCTTTCATTTTTGATAATTGCCTAACAGGAGAACAGTACTTTGCGAAATGATTTAGAAATACTATTACAAAATGTTCCTTTAAACATAAGAAATGCCATGTACTATCAGCAAGATGGGGATCTTCCACATTTTGTCCATCAAGACACACAGTATTTAAATGGAACTTTTCCAGGTCGATGGATTCGTCGCCGTGGTCGAATTAGATGGCCTCCATTGTTTCCAGACCTCACACCATGAAACTTTTGCTTGTGGGACTGGTTGAAAAGTGAGATGTGCAAATCAGAAGTAGGCGATCGACAAGCATGTATATTGCAATTCAGCCGTGGTTTGCAAGTTCACTACTATTTTGTGTATTCAATTTAGCCGTTAGTTTTATTTCTCATAAACTATCTTTCGAATCAAACTTTTTAAACCACACTAGAGGTTTGCACAATTGTTAATATTATATATCTTAACAATATCGATTGATTCCTTCGTTAAGTATCGCAATTTTGGAATGAAGTGCTCAACCTTATACGAAAACATAAACTTAATAGACTTAGCTGCGAGAGCATTCTGTTTATAAACCCCCACGTCTAAGCTGTGAGCAAATGGTTCGCAGTTGGCGCGCTAGCGAAAATACACTGTACGTATATAAACCTATACATGATGTATTATAGATATGATTAATTAATTATTTGGGTCGGTCGAGGGGGGAGGTGTTCTAGCGGTAAAGGGTGTAAAGAGAAAGGATTGGAAGTGTCGGACAGTAGCCTTCTGAGGATAACTAATGATATGTAAAGACGCCACCGTCATCCACGCTCACCAGTGTCCGTTAATTTTCCCTGTTACCATTATTAATAATATTAAGCGAGCGCCTTTCATACATAGAATAAATTCTGTACAGTGAGCCGTTAAACCCTTTGCCTTTTTCAGGACACATCTTCAATAATGAATGAAACTAGGAATAGGGCGCTTTCCAGATCAACCACTAAACACCTTTAATGTAACATCAAATTATTCACACAAGGAATATTTTCCTATAGTCCCATACTGAAAATTTATTAAATTAATATCTGCATTACAGTGCCATGATCTGTAAACTTAGAGCTGCTTATGAAACGTCCCAGGTTTACTTAATATCATGTAATTCATTCATCTTCGTGGTCGATGTCTAGGTCCACCTCCTCGTTCCCAGAGTAAGTACTGGCAGCTCTTTGATTTTTACAGTCTTCAATAGCAACGCAGTAATTTTCCATGTTCCTCACATAACCTTCCTTGCAGCTACAACCGATTGCACACCCAGGGCTACAGGGCGACGAATCGTTTAAATTGGAGCAAGTCTCAGGGCAAAGTGATTTACACTCGTCATACTGCTCGTGTGGTTTAACACATTCTAGAAAAAATGTTTTCAGTTTAATACAGCCCATTCAGTTGAATGTGTGTTACAGATCATTGAATTGGATGGATGAAAATATGATACAGTACTTAATTGGTTTGAAGTTTCTGAACGGTAGTTTAATAGAAAAATGAAGTACAAACACAATATTATTACACATTAAAATTAAAAATAAATAGTTAAAACAGTACCCTCAAAATGATAAAATATATAGGAAGAGAAGAAACAGAAGAGGTAACAAAAATCATCAATGAAGTTATAAAGAGAAGGAAGATTCCCAGGAATGGAAGTCAGGAGTTATTCTCCTACTCCTATTCTTTTATAAAAAGAAGAGATAAACGTGAATGCAGCAATTATAGGAGGACAACGTTATCTATCCCAGAGAAGGTACTGAGCAGAATAATGGAGAAGAAAATAAGACATAAAATTGATGAGACAATAGAGGATAGACAATGCGGATTCAGACAGTGAAAAATACATGAATAAGAAGAGGAAATTTGCAATCGATTTATAGACTTGAAAAGACTTCCGATAACGTAAGTAGAAAATATACACAGAGAATCCTAGAAAAACGTGGAGTAGGAAAAGGAATAATAGAATTAGTAAAAAATATCTATAAAAAAAAATCAAATGTCGTGTGGACAGGAGAAATGTGGGTTAAACATTGATGTACACTCGTCGGCTATTGTTTGTGGTAGCTATAAAACAGGTAAAGAAAAGAGGAAGGGAGTAAAACTGGAATATTGGGAAATGGAGGAAACACAAATAACTGAATTAATGTTCGCAGATGACATGGCCATACTGGCGAACTCAGAAAAGAGTCTGCAGCATAATCTGGAAGTGCTGGATAGAAAATTACGTAAAATAAGTATGAACTACTGCGTATGAACGTGGTTCGGGGGCACGTTAAGCCGTCAGTCCCGGTTGTCATCTTTGACAATCATAAACTATGTAGTGTAACTTCTCTTCTCTGTTCAACCGGTTAGGTTAGCTTTCTGCCTGGCATATGCCCAAAGAAGGTTTACAGAACCTACTGCATAATAGGTAATTAACAGGCTATTGCCCTATATACAGAAGAAGAAGAAGAAGAAAAAGAGATGTATGAACCAACCATAGGCAGTACAAAGAATATGATCATCTCAAATAGAATGAAACCTCATAATATACGACTACAAGAGAAACAAATAGGCCAGGTGGACAGCTATAAATACTTAGGAACAATAATAGAGAGTAACGGCAGGATAAACAAAGAGGTAAATGAAAGAATTAGAAAAACAGACAGAATTTTTATCATGATAACCAAATGTTTTAGGAAGAAAGCAAATGCCACAACAATAATATGCAACAAAGGAACATGTTCACTATCCGAAAAACATAAAACACGAATAAATGCGATGGAAATGCGGTTAACAGGGGTCAAAACGAAAAGAAACAGAGACGGAATACAATAAATAATTAGAAATACAGGGTGTATCAGAAATAGGTACAAATATTTAAACCCGTAATAGATTGGCTCAAGTAGAATTCAATGGTACTATTCGTTTTTCAAAAATCAATAATTTTTTTTATTAAAAAATAAAACAAATTTAGTTTGAAAACTGCTGATGATACATAGAAAATGCATTTAAGCTGTAGAAGGTTATTACGTAATTGTAAAGTAAATCCAAAATGGCAAACACGTAAAAACTTGTCTGGCTTGTGATATCAACAACAGACTGAATAGAAATTACTGACCTACCCAATAGTATTGGTTTGTGGCAGGTGATAAGAAATTTTTTTGCACTTCTATCTTACTCTCCTTTGCATACCATGTCTTTGAACTCAAAATTTTTGTTATTATCCTGCGGTACTCAAACAATTTTGGGTCAAATTTTCAATTATAATTTTCTCATATCTTCAGGGTCTCATTGCAAAATAAATGTTTTTTCTAGTTTGTATATATTGTAATCTACCATCGGATTTAGTATTTGTACCTATTTCTGATACACCCTGTATAGACATCCATTAAAGATTAAACCCATAAACGACAAAATAGAGGACGAGCAGCTGCGATGATTTGGGCATGCGTGTTGTATACCGGATCAAAGGCTTACAAGAAGAGCCTACGAAACAAAATTGCAAGAGAAGAACAAAAGGGGAAGGCCAAGAAGAACATGAAGTGATAAAATTAAAGAAATAGCAATGAAGAACAGCATTCCATGGGAAGAAATCAACCAATTAGCACAAAATAGAAAAATATTGAGAGAAAAATATGAAACAGAATAATAAACTCAACTTGACCCGCCTTACACCTTACGGTAAAAATACACAGGATTAAGTAAGTGAGAATTAAAATTAGAATAACTCAGCTAGTTATGTGTTAAAGGCATGGCATTGACTTTAGAATTACCCTATCGGTGCAATTTATAAAATTTAAACTTTCTGCATGGTAAACGCAGCGGTTAGCTTGACTCAACATAACATTTAACTATGGAATTCCTCATAACGTATTTGCTGTTATAATAATCAGAAATCATTTCCTAAAAGCTAACCTGATTAATCAATTCTTTAAATAAACTCAGCACAGTATTAAGCTATGGAAGCAGATGTTCAACTAGTGTGATGCAAACGTAACTAATTCAGTATTAATTCCATGAAACAACCCAGTTACAAACGTTCTGTTCATTCAAAGAGCCTTTAGACAACAATCTGTTTACTAGTGTTATTTCAGCGCAACGTATAACTTCAGGATGATATAATCAAAAATACCACAGTGACTCAACATCTAACTGCTTTAGTACTAACTGCATGTAGATATCTACATAATCTAATTAAGAGAGGAGGGTAAAAATGCAAAATGACTAAAAAAAATGATATAAATAAGTTTCTAATGTAAATAATTTGATTATACGGACTCAGCACTGGGCATAGATGATTTAATATAACCATATCGCGCATTGTTCCTAGATTTCCAAAAGCTGTTGAATCAGGAGAGTATTTGTTAATAAGAAGCTCTTTTACTGGTTTCGAGGAAGCATTCCATAGATTCATATGAATCAAAAATATAGCTACGATTAAACTAGTGAGAAATTGCTATTTATCATCAACCGATTTCTAATAATTATGCAACCACAAGAATATATAGGAGTCAAACAAACTGGAAACAACAGAAGTTCTAATTATTCTGACTCAACACAGCTTCTAACCTTAGAATGATATAAATTAATCTACGGCAAGGATTCAGGACGAGACTGATTTACTATTATTATTTATAAATTTCATACAATAAACTTAATAAAATTTTAAAATAGGAACGAATATTTTGATTGCATCACACTTAATCATACGTATAACTCAGTTCAATGATAATAATAATCAAAATAAATGAGTCAAAGATTTTCCAATGGAAAAGATTGGGGACAAGTTTCTAAAAATTACTTTAACAGAAAAATGCTCAAACGTGAATAAAACTGAAAAAGAAACGTTTTACTCTTCTAACTTAGCAGGGCTGTAAGACTCCCTACTACAGTTTTAAATAGTAGACACATTTCAAATATTAATCCACTTATGTAGGAGGGTATTGAACAAATTTTCCAAAGTGTGATTCAGCAATTCTAGATACAATCCTACAAATTTGCCTGTTTCACCTTGAGGCTGCAGATAATTTAATGTTAGTTCTAATTAATCTCATTTTGAACTATAATGTAATTACAAACCGATATTTAATTATTATTTAATTTGAGAAATTGTTTGGAACCGAAGAAAATGGTAAAATAAATCTTTCTGTTATATTGACTCAGCAGTGCATGTAACCAAACAATTTTATTATTCAACGAGAGTAACTGAACACCTCCCTGCCATAGTTTAAGTAGTACATGCATTTCAAATATAAATCTTCTTATGTAGGAGAGAATTGAAGTAAATTTTCTATAGTGTGACTCAGCAGTTCCAGATACAATCCTACAAATTTGCTTGTTTTCAACTTAGACTGCAGAAAATTCAATGGTAATTCTAATTAATCTCATTCTGAACTATAGTAAAAATAAAAACCGATATTGAATTATTATCTAATTTGAGAAATTATTTCGAATAGAAGAAAATGATAAAATAAATCTTTATATTATTTTGACACAGCAACGCATTTAGCCAAAAATAATAATAATCAGCGACAGTGACTCAGCAATTCCATACTATAGTTTTAAGTAGTACATACATTTCAAATATTATTCTACTTATGTAGGAGAGTATTGAAGCAAATTTTCTATAGTGTGATTCCGCAGTTCCAGACACAAATCTACAAATTTGCTTGTTTTCAACTTGAGATTGCAGATAATTTAATGGTAATACTAACTATTCTCATTTTGAATTATAATAAAAATAAAAACCGATATTTAATTACTATATAATTTGAGAAATTGTTTGGAATCGAAGAAAATGGTAAAATAAATCGTTCTATCATTTCGACACAGCAACACATTTAACCAAAAATAATAATAATCAGCGAGAGTGATTCAGCAACTCCCTACTAGAGTTTTAAGTAGTACATACATTTCTAATATTAATCTACTTATGCAGGAGAGAATTGAAGCAAATTTTTAATAGTGTGATTCAGCAGTTCCAGATACAATCCTAAACATTTGCTTGTTTCAACTTCAGACTGTAGATAATTTAATGGTAATTCTAAATAATCTCATTTTGAATAATTATAATAAAAATTAAAACCGATATTTAATTATTATCTAATTTGAGAAATTGTTTGGAATCTAAGAATATGGTAAAATAATTTTTTCTATCATTTCGACACAGCAACGCATTTAACCAAAAATAATCATAATCAGGGAGAGTGACTCAGCAACTCCCTACTATAGTTTTAAGTCGTACATACATTTCAAATATTAATCTACTTATGTAGGAGAGAATTGAAGAAAATTTTTCGTAGTGCGATTCAGCAGTTCCATATACAATCCTAAAAATCTGCTTGTTTTAACCTGAGACTGCAGATTATAAAATGGTAATTCTAATTAATCTCATTTTGAACTATAATGTAAATAAGAACCGATGTTTAATTTTTATCTAATTTGAGTAATTGTTTGGAATCCAAGAAAATTTTCAAATAGCATTTCCATTATTTTGACCCAGCAAGGTATTTACTCAAAAATAATAACAATCAATGAGAGTGACTCAGCAACTCCCTACTATAGTTTTAAGTAGTACATACATTTCTAATATTAATCTACTTATGCAGGAGAGAATTGAAGCAAATTTTCCATAGTGTGATTCAGCAGTTCCAGATACAATCCTAAAAATTTGCTTGTTTTAACTTGAGACTGTAGATAATATAATGATAATTCTAATTAATCTCATTTGGAACTATAATAAAAATAAGAACCGATATTTAATTATTATCTAATTTCAGAAATAGTAGGGAATCGAAAAAAATGGTAATATAAATCTTTCTTTTATTTTGACTCAGCAACGCACTTAACCAAACAATTTTATTAATCAAGGAGAGTGACTCAGCACCGTTCTTCTACAGTCTTATATAGTATGTACAAACATTTCTAATTTGAATCTACTTATGTAAGAGGGAATTGAAGTAAATTTTCTATAGTGTGGTTCAGCACAGCAGTAGTACTATAATTAGCTGCTAAATTAATATTAAATTTAATTATACTGTTCTTGACTTACCATTAATTAAATATATGTGTGTAAGCCGAATAAAGCTTCGAGGAGAGCCAAAAACATGTTCTGTTAATATGATTCAGAATGATTAATAAAAATATGGTAATGACTAAGTACCTCATCAACTTGATGCTAATCGTTCCTAGATTTTCAAAATTTGAGTCATTCGCTGCAAACTGTAGAATAAGCATTCTAGTTCGTCTGAATCACCCACTCATAGTTTTAAGTGAATCAAATATACCCATATGAATCAAATTAGAGGAGTTTCCATAGCTGAAACATATTGATAATTAAAATGTTACTGAATGTAACTCAGCGCAGTATCTAATTATCGAATTAGATCACAGTGACTCAGCAGAAAATTATAAGGGTGTAGTTGATTGAAACAAACTAAAATATACTCTTGCATAATTTAATCCAGCACAGTATCGAATCATCGTGTAGCATAAACATCGCAATGACTCAGCTTGAAATCAGCAGCAAGCTGAATTACCGAAGGTGAAAATTTTTTGTTAAGTACAAGGCGTTTGCAACTTTTGTAAATCTCGGAAGGACAAACTGTAAACTTCGAAATATAGATTACAATCTGGACATGTAATAATTGTTTTAATGCTGACCAAAATAGAACCATTTGTTAGTCATTACCCTATAAATTTGTATAAGTGATTAGAAATATGAAAAGTAGTATTAAGAGTGTGGAGGTGTAAAAATAAAAGGTATTCAACACTTACTTTCTCTTGGAAAATTACTGTAAAACGTATTGGCAATTACAAGCAACGCAGTGTGTACAGCCTGAAAAAATAATAACTTTAGCATTTCTAAACACGAACTGTTGTTCATAAGTAATAATTAAATCAAACAATTATAATAATTTTATTACATATTATTCGTAATCAACCGTTAAAAGCAGTTTTATTTCTTGCTCGTGGCATAATTCTTCTTACAACTTCCCATGCCTGAAAGCAAGTAAATCGAGCTCAAATTTTCAGTTTAACTATAACGTAACTTCCAACACTTTAAGTTGGGCTTGCTGAAACTTCGCTTAATGCATATGGTACTAAATTGATCTGTTTTCCATTTTCCTCTGGTCTATGTTTGTACACGGGCTAAAACGAGAACGATTTATATTTCCTATTATAATTTTCCGCAATACGCCTGTGGATATATCGTTTATTCCAGATTAAGTAATCTTGATTGATTGTAATTACTTATAGGAAGTTTGTTTCTGATCTCTTGTCTAAAATCTACATGTTTATAACACTTGGAGTAGTGCAGGGACGTTCGAGTAACTCGCACTCTTTTCATAACTTTGTTTGCAAGAAAATTAGCAGAGGACGGAGATATGCGGCTGGTATCGGGTTTAATTAGACGAACTTCGTTCTAAAGTTTTGTTATGCTTTAATACTTCGAAAGTTCAGTCATGCAGTGAATAACAAATTTGCGATTATGAAGGTTTGATTTTCTTAAGTAATTATCTTTATTTCGTGCAAATACGTTGCATAAGCAAAGGTTATATGCAAGCTGCGGGTCCGGCACGTCATGTGAAGAAAAAGGAAACCATACAAATCGTTAAAAACTAATTAGTAATTAAGGATAACTGGCGCCAATTTTTATTGCCCTACAATTTGTAGGTATAAAATCGCGACTGGCTCGTAAAAATCATTATCGAGTAATTATTGGTCAATAAAATCGAGTTATTATAGCCTGGAGATATGTTTCAGAGTTCTTTGTTTCTTATCGCCTTTTAAGCATTCACTAAACGATATTTTCAAGAAACATACAAGGTGCTTCATAATATATGGGAAACGCTTGTAAGGTAGGCTGAAGCTAAAAAAAGAAATACTATTTTCTAGAGACCTTTTCATGGATAACTTTGACAATATTTACCTTACCATTTTATAGTTTTTTGTGTCCAAACCACTGCAACCCGCCATGCTTAATTCCCCAATTCGTAGTATTCTGTATTTCTGTCGTATTTGGTCTGCTGAGGAGAAGCACCTAACAGGTAGAAAAGTGCCAGTGCCCAGCAGTGAGACCTTTAGGGCTGTTAATGTAGCTCTACTAATTTCGGCAGGAAATAGCCATAAATGTCTTATTTTAAATGCAACAATGTTGTAATCATTGAATATTTTTATACATGTCGATGAAAAATTTTCGTACTCTGCTCCTCACGCTGAAGAACTATTTTTACCAAAAAAACTAATATATTTATTTATAAAATAATTTCCAATTATCGCCATTCGATATTGCAGCTTCGATATTACATCAACACTGAATTTTTCCATTAGCAAATTAAATAACTGATTGGAAGCGTTAATCGCTCAAACACTTCCACCATGCAAGTATTCTTTAAATTACAGCATAATCAGTAATTGCTACGCGTCCAATTGGGAAATAAAACGGGTGCTTCGATATTTCGCAGACAGCATTATAGCAGACATTGCGCCAAGAAACATGTGAATTGGAGCATTATCCTGTCGGAGCAAAACACCACATAGCATTTTGCCTCTTAAGTTTCCTTGATAGGACCCCGAAATATTACAACTAAATTTTTATAATATTGGCCTATCATAGAGTCCCACTTTGTAAGTAATCAACCAGAAAAATTCACTTTCATCCCAAAAAAAATTACGATCTTCCAATAACCGACAGAATTTTGTATTTTCAGGGTAACCGGGATTCGGTAAACCTGTAGTAGTATTTGGTTTATTAATCATAATAGTGAATTCGACATTCATTTATGGTAACAAAAGGTTATTTATTATAGAGCAACCCTATAATGCTATAACAATCGTTTCGGTTTAGGTATAATCTTTCGCAATTCCATCTTATAGAAATTATCTTCCTATGCAATTCGCTAATAAGAATGTTTTGGATGCCATGAAATGGAAAGCTACTATCTCATCTATGGTTATTCTTCAATCATTACCATCTAAATTATGGACTCGGTTAATATTGTTTGGTGTTTTTCGAAGGATCACCTACATGCCGATCGGTATATGACTTTCTTCCACATTTAAATTCACTTCATCACTTTTAAGTATAGTATATCCAGTTGATGACGCAGCCGTAGTATTTATCATACCTTAAATTTCCTCTGGTTTCACATATTTTTGTCAATTCACACATTTTATTAAACATTTTTACCTCCCCCACAGATTCCTACAAACGTCCCTGCGCCCAGATTTTTACATGACCAAACCTCTGTGATCCCAAACTCCCTGCATTCACACACCTCTGCACCCCATGTCCTTGGATCCACACGACTTCGCGCTTAGAGGTTCCTGCCTTCAACCTTCTAGCATCCAAAAATCTCTGCAGCTAGACGCTTCTGTATCCAAACCTGTTTGATCCTGAATAATTTTGCTCCCATGGTCCTCTGTATCAAAACATCCCTGTATTCAACGTCCTTGCGCCCAAACGGCTTTACAACCAAATTTCCCGCTTTCAAACCTCCTTGAATCCAAAAGTTCGTACACCCAGACGTTCCTATAGTTAAACCTTCGTGGGCTCAACAAGCCTTGCGTCTTCGCGAACACTTCCCCAAACAAGTTCCTGCGTTTAAGCCTCTTTAAACACAAAAGACCTTGCACACAGACCTTCCTGTACCCAAACCTTCATGAGCCCAAGCCTCTTCTCGTAGACATTCCTGTAAGAAAACCTTCGTGAGTCCACACAATTATTTGATGAGACTCCCTGCATCTGAACATTCTGCTACCAACATCCTTGCGTTTGGGCAGCCTTGCTCCCGAAAGTTCCTACGTTCAAACCACCTTGAACCCAATAGTCCCTGCTGCCAAACCTTCAACAGCCCAAACTATCTCTCACCTAGAAGTCGCTGCATCCAAATATATCTGCACCCAATGTCCTTGCATCCACGCGGCTTTGCCTTCAACCTTCTAGCATCCAAAAATCTCTGCAGCTAGACGCTTCTGTATCCAAACCTTTTTGATCCTGAATAATTTTGCTCCCATGGTCCTCTGTATCAAAACATCCCTGTATTCAACGTCCTTGCGCCCAAACGGCTTTACAACCAAATTTCCCGCTTTCAAACCTCCTTGAACCCAAAAGTTCGTACACCTAGACGTTCCTATAGTTAAACCTTCGTGGGCTCAACCAGCCTTGCGTCTTCGCGAACACTTCCCCAAACAAGTTTCTGCGTTCAAGCCTCTTTAAACACAAAAGACCTTGCACACAGACGTTCCTGTACCCAAATCTTCATGAGCCCAAACCTCTTCTCGTAGACATTCCTGTAAGAAAACCTTCGCGAGTCCACACAATTATTTGATGAGACTCCCTGCATCTGAACATTCTGCTACCAACATCCTTGCGTTTGGGCAGCCTTGCTCCCGAAAGTTCCTACGTTCAAACCACCTTGAACCCAATAGTCCCTGCTGCCAAACCTTCAACAGCCCAAACTATCTCTCACCTAGAAGTCGCTGCATCCAAATATATCTGCACCCAATGTCCTTGCGTCCACGCGGCTTGGCGCTTAGAGGTTCCTGCCTTCAACCTCTTACCGTCCACAAATCTCTGCACCTAGATGCTCCTGTACACAAACCATTTTTATCCTGAATAACTTTGCCCCCAGAGTCTTCTGTATCCAAATATCCCTGCAATCAACGTCCTTGCGCCCAGACGACTTTACAACCAAAATTCCTGCGTTTAAATCTCTTTGAACCTAAAAGTCCCTACACCCATACGTTCCTATAGTTAAACTTTCGTAAGCCCAACTTCCCAAAACAAGTTCCTGCGTTCAAACCTCATTAAACACAAAAGCCCTTGCACACAGACATTCCTGTACCCAAACCTTTATGACTCCAACCATCCTGGCGCCCAGATGGTATTGCGTTCCATCCTGCTGGTACCCGCAAGCCTCTGCTTCTAGACGTTCCTGTAAGCAAACTTTCCTGAGTCTACACAACTATTTGATCAGACTTCCCTGCATCTAAACATTCTGCAACCAGCATTCTTGCATTTGGGCAGCCTTGCTCCCGAAAGTTTCAAGTTCAAAGCTCCTTGAACTCAACAGTCCCCGCTGCCAAACCTTCAGCAGCCCAAACTGTCTCTCACCTAGGGGTCCCTGCATCCAAACATCTCTGCACCCAATGTCCTTGCATCCACACGATTTTGCGCATAGAGGGTCCTGCCTTTAACCTCCTAGCATCCAAAAGCTCTGCATCTAGACGCTTCTGTACACAAACCTTTTTTATCCTGAATAAAATGCTCCCAGAATCCTCTATATTCAAACATCCCTGTAATCAACGTCCTTGCGCCCAGACGGCTTTACAACCAAAATTCCCGCGTTCAAACCTCCTTGAATCCAAAAGTTACACCCAGACGTTCCTACAGTTAAACCTTCGTGAGCGTAACCACACTTGCGTCCCAGCATTGGAACACTTCCCCAAACGAGATCCTGCATTCAAACCTCTTTAAACACAAAAGCCATTGCATACAGACGGTCCTGTATCCAAAATTCCATGAGTCCAACTATCCTTGCGCCCAGATGTTACTGTGTTCTAACCTGCTAGCACCCGCAAGCCTCTGTCCCTAGACGTTCCTGTAAGCAAACCTTCCTGAGTCCACACAACTTTTTGATCAGACTTTCCTGCATCTGAACATTCCTGCAACCAACATCCTTGCGTTTGGGCAGCTTTCCCCCCTGCTGCCAAACCTTCAACAGCCCAAACTGTCTTTCACCTAGAGGTCTCTGCATCCAAACATCCCCGCATCAAATTTCTTTGCATCCAAAGAGATTTGCACTCCGATTATCCTTTGGGTAGCTTTACGCCTAGAAGTTCCTACGTTCAAACCTCCTTGAACCCAACAGTCCCTGTTGCAAAAATCGCAACAGCCTAAACTGTCTTTCATCTAGAGGTCCCTGCATCCGAATATCCCTGCATCCAACTTCCTTGGAAGAACGTCCAAAGAGATTTGACCTCAGATCATCCTGCGTTCAAACTTCCTTGCACCTAAAAGTCTCTGCACTCACATGCTCCTGTAACCTAACCTTCGTTTATCGAACTATCCTCACCTGCACCCGAACATCCTTGCACCCAAATCTCTTTCTACCCCTACCTGAGCTTAGATGTCTATGTTTCCAGACCTCCCAGTTATGACTGAAAGCCCTAAACTGAATGAAATAACAAAATAAACAAAAATGAAATCAAATTAGTAATTGTACAGCTTTTTTATTATTTTAATTTGTTTTCCCGTACGCTCGAAAATGTTTGAGAGCAGACGATATACAGACAATACAGAATAATGAAAAAGATTTGCTTACCACACTTATTGTCATATTTTTTGTTATACCTCCGTGATCCAACTTTATTTTCTTTTGTTTCTGAGTTCTCTTTGGCTTGTCGGGTTTAATTTTATAAACACCTTCTTTAGGTGTCTTATCCTACTTAGCGTCTTTACTAAAAGTTATTATGAACTAAAAATAGCGGAAATCGTAAGTCGTAGTATTTTATTTTAGTTTTTTACGTGAGTCATCTAAAATTATACAATGCGTGCCAGAACAGCTACGTTCACCATAATTATTAAATAAAAAACTTGGAATCAGAAAATTTCCTCAAGAATCTCTCAAAATTGACAAGATAATTAATGAATTCCGTTTTAGCCTCAGGATCAGCTCTTGCGTTGCATATTCATGGCGTGTTTACCAAACTTATATTATCTCTAGTTGAAGTTACTTTCCACTATGGTCTGTGATTAAATCCGTCCAAGTTTCTTTCACAAACATTTCGTTTTCCTCGTCGAAAATTGCAACGCTCTATGAGTAACTACTTTCATTTTAAATTGAACTCAACTAGTTCGCAAGCCCTCTAAGAACGAATAATGGTAAGAAGCTGTGGTAAATACCCCCGGGGAATTTATTCTCGATATATACAACAATATTATTTGCAGTGTCTGACAGATTTCCATATTGCAGTTTTGTATTACATACCAGGTGTACAAACGTAGTTGTAGCTCAGTTTTTCTTTATTTATTAGGAAAAATCGATGTACAGTTAAAGGAATTAATATAATCGTAACGTTCTACATTTCGTTGGAAGTGACCTTAATTTCCCTACTTCAAACTTTTTTAGAATTCTATTATCACATTTTTCGTCATCATAGGTTTCTAACGGCATTATACCACAAAGCGATCAGTTTGTTGTACACTATTAGCATTTGATACTTCAAAGACATATTCAATATCAAGTGATAAAGTATACTAGGACAAGATCTTTCGTATTTTCGTATTATTTGTTTACCTCAAATTCTATTTACAGTGCGTTATGGTAAAAACATGGTCAAGATAGCCACAATCAGTGCTAGAAGGTGAATACGCAAACGCTTCATCTTGCCATGAGCTTATATAAACTTATTCTCTGGGTAAGAAGAAAAAATGGAGTAATGCCTCCTTTACAACAATTAAACAACACAGTACTTGAATAATGTCTAGTACAGTGGGTCAAAGTAATCACGGTCAAGTTACCCACAATCTGTGCCAGAAGGTGAATATGCAAACGCTTCATCTTGGCTTGAGCCTATATAAAATAATTCTCTGGGTAAGAAGAAAAAATGGAGTACTGCCTCCTTTACAACAATTAAACAACGCAGTAGTTGAACAATGTCCAGTACAAAACCAACCAAACCAGACCAAAGTAAGCATGGTCAAGTTAGCCATAATCAGTGCTCAAAGGTGAATATTCAAACGTTTCATCTTGGAATGAGCTTATATAAAATTATTCTCTGGGTCAGAAAAAATTAGGATAATGCCTCATTTAAAACAATTAAACAACGTAATACTTGAACAATGTCCTGTACAACCAACCAAGGATTACATGGTCACGTTAAACACAATCAGTGCTAGAAGGTGAATACTCAAACGTTTCATCTTGGCATGAGCTTATATAAAATGATTTTCTGGGTCAGAAGAAAAATGGAGTAGTGCCTCCTTTACAACAATTACACAACGCAGTACTTGAACAATGTCCAGTACAACGAACCAAAGATTACATGGTCAAGTTAAGCACAATCATTGCTAGAAGGTGAATATGCAAACGCTTCATCTTGGCATGAGCTTATATAAAATTATTTTCTGGATAAGAAGAAAAAATGTGGAAATGCCTCCTTTACAACAATTAAACAACGCAGTACTTGAATAATGTACAGTTAGTGGGTCAAAGTAATCATGGTCACGTTAGCCACAATCAGTGCTAGAAATTAAATATTCAAACGCTTGATTTTGGCATTAGCTTATATAAAGTTATTCTCTGGGTCAGAAGAAAAATGGAGTAGTGCCTTCTTTACAACAATTACACAACGCAGTACTTGAACAATGTCCAGTACAACGAACCAAAGATTACATGGTCAAGTTAAGCACAATCAGTGCTAGAAGGTGAATATGCAAACGCTTCATCTTGGCATCAGCTTATATAAAATTATTTTCTGGATAAGAAGAAAAAATGTGGAAATGCCTCCTTTACAACAAATTAAACAACGCAGTACTTGAATAATGTACAGTTAGTGGGTCAAAGTAATCATGGTCACGTTAGCCACAATCAGTGCTAGAAAGTAAATATTCAAACGTTTCATCTTGGCATGAGCTTATATAAAATTATTCTCTGGGTCAGAAGAAAAATGGAG
>JABXWE010020422.1:0-17010 GCA_014611495.1 Limonius californicus | reverse complement strand
TATATCGATAGCCCCTTGCGAGGTCTGTCGACATATGAAGTTTAAAAAATTCCTTGGAGCAGTTTTTGAGAAATAATTTTTTGAAAATTTCCAAAATTTTGAAAATTCGTAATTTAGGCCCCTTATAATTTTTCAAAAAACTTTTATATCACCTCATTTTACCCTTCATATACTATTCAGAAAATAAAAATCATTTGAATCGATTCATCCGTTTTCGAGTAATTGGGCGTTAAACTCAAAATTTTCAAAAAATCATAGCGCCCTTCAGTTTAAAGCTAGCGAGTTCGGCAAAAAAACTAACAGATTTGTCTTATGACCCTCTATCGTTATCCGCGATAAAAGTTTCAAAATTGTAATCACGAAAAAAGTGATACCAAAACAACATGCGTAACTTCCGCTTCCGGTTTCGGATTTTTTTGAAAAGCTTATTTTTTCGATGAATTTTCGATACACCCCCGCATTCCAAAGCGCATCAAAATCGGAGCAATACTTTCGGCTGTAGGAGCGTCACATACGTACGTACATACGTACATACCCACCCACAGACAGACATTTTTTAAAAACCACTTTTTTGGGTCCCTAGAGACCCAAAACGGATATTTCCGTTAAAATCTCGATTTCGAAAATTTTCATGAATTCAATACTTACCGTATACCTATAAGGTATGGGAAAGTAATATACCTATAAGGTATGGGAAAGTAAAATGTTTTACAGATGGCCCTACAAGTGAAAGTCTAGGAGGTTGAAATCTGGTGATCTTGGCGGCCAAACGTTAGACCCTCTTTGTGCCACCCAACGTTGCTTAGAAATATTATTTAAATATTGCCTAATGTATCGGGCAAAGTGTGGAGGGGCATAATCGTGCATAAAATACATGATTTGTCTTTTCCCTAAGGGCGCATCCTACTAGAGTTGTCACGGGCTTAAACGAAATTGTGACACATAAACAACGGCATGCCCTAACGTAGGAGGGAGGGTTCATTTTGTAAAATACACCGCGCTTAAATCTGGTCAAATTCGGGATAAAGTCATAATAAGTGAGGGTGCCAATTGGAATATCACTAGATCCGGCAGTTCTCAAGCTCCACGTTACTTTGAACGGTCCATCCGAAGGTTGTGAGTGATGAAACTTACCTTTTCACGGAATTGTTTCTAATAAAAAAATGTGAATTTACTAGCCCCGTAAACAAAGGGACGCAACAATAATTATTAGATGTCCTTGCAGATTTCCGCATTACTTTTAACAGAGATCAAAATAAAATAGAATTGAGTTTAACAAGGCATTTAATTAAGTTAGAGAAGCGGACAAAATACACGCACAATGGTTAAATTATTATAATTCGGTAACGAACAAGGATAAACATTATTTAAAAAACAGTTTAATACCAACAATCTTAAGGTTAAACAAGGTCACGCACAGATGAACCCAAAACAATTAAATCTAATCTAATAATACCTGAAAAAAGATACTGCAGGAAGGCCTTGTACACGCAGTGTTTTCTTATATTATCAAATATTATAAAAAAATTTTGAATTATACATACGAAATATAAACTAATTGAGCAAGATTTCACAATTAACGTTGTTGGTAAATTTAATGGAGCATCTAAAACCTGGTTAAAAAAGGTTTTGAAAATTTACCTTGTTCGATTAAAAATTGGCCCTTCAGGGGGGCGTAAAGCTTGAGTCAGTCCCTGGGTGTAGTGGTGCAGTTTTTACACTTGCTTTTCTTAAAACCGCGTGCTTCCTGCAGATTTTTCAGCGTAAGGGTTTTCATCGCCTTATTGGTGGGTGTTATGGAAAATTATTGGTCCGTTCTTCGAAACCTAGCCTTACCGGTACTCAAAATATGGACTAAAGAGATTGAAGTTTTGTAAAGCACCTTCCTCCCTATGAAATCTACCCTTATGAGTCGTGAATGATTTTATTCTACTATCATTACATTGTACTTAAAAATTAACGTATGTGTACTAAATTTCGACAGAAATGCGCATTGATCGCTGCAATTATTAAACAAAAATAAAATTACTGCAATAAAATTAACTTTTCCTTGACAAATGCTTTAAAACTTTTCAGTTCTAATACCTGGAAAACTGTTGAGTCTATTGGTTTACATAAAATTGTCCCAATCTTCTCAAATATTATACTACCGTTTAAAAACCATTGAAAATGAAAAAAATATTGTTGAAACTACTTCCCCCCCCCCAAAAGTAACCCTTATGGGTCGTCTAGCAATTTCCTTCCAGCACCATCTAATTCTGCGTCAGATATAACATTAGGTTAGAACGTTTCATTAAAATTGCATTTTCGTAACAGTGGTGTTGAAAAAAAAAACGCATTTTTTATTTACCTTTTAGGGCCGAGCTCCCTTAAACGCACTGCGTTTATTGGAACTTTTTCTTATTTTGACGTGTACTACTAGCAGTTTGTTACACTATTTCGTGCACCCTATATCTATAAAGCCTAAGCTACTCCAGGAATTTTAGACTAAATTAACGGAACGCGGAATACAGATTTAAGACACCATCATAATCTGCTGGTTATAAACACAAACACGGAAGTTTTAACGTAATAGATAACAGTATGAAAAATAAACGTGGTTGCCAAACGTTTATTTTAAAAATATTGCATCCTAGAACATTGCCTGGCAGATAAACTGCATACGTTCAACATAATGCGTAACATACTGTCGCGAAGAAAAAGATAAACAAGCAGATTGCGCCTAAAAACAATTTTCTCAAACAAAACCAACAAGAGCAAGTTTTATGCAGAGCCCAGTACTCTGCTATTAGGTGATAAATTCTCAGATATGTGGCGAAAGGAGAAGTTATTGGGAATCTTCGATTACCTGCCCTTTTTACCCGCATTCTTGTAAAATATTACCACCTCGTATCTTAACTTCCGCCAGAGTTCAAACGGATAACAAGTTAAATGCTACCAGAAAAATTAAGCGGCTCCTCGCTTTGTAAAGTGAAAGTTTGGGCTATCGATCCAGCTTCCTCCTTTGATGTGAATTTACAGCTGCGGGAATGCATTTCTTTTTAAATTAAACGTTCTTCCAGGTTGCTGGAATAAGATAATAATCCGAAACACGAGAGTACAATGATTGGATTTAAATTATTTCTGCACGGCTACGTTCAATTCATCCGATATTTAATTTTTGAAAGGATTTAAATGCTCTTTTTTATGATATTTCAATTACTCCAGCACTAATAAAAAATGCAAGTATAATAGTGGGAAAGTCTTTTGGACTAAGTTGATAACGGAAAGATGATTGGCCGGGACGATATCCAGGTCATTTATTTTTACCTTTAAAATATAGATACAGTATATAATCAACGCCAACTATAAAAATGAATATTTTAGCAAAGCTAAGTAGAAATTTAATCAGGAGACACTTACAACGCTTCAACATTTAAATTTTTCCTAGTCACTGATTTAAATACCTCTATTTAACCATTGAGAGTTTGACCATTAAGATTTTTAAAAAACGGGATATGTAGCTAACGGGTATTTTTAAGCAGTAGGTATTTTAGCACATCAAAGTTTTTAAAAAAGTACAATTTAATTAATGGAAGTTTTACGCAATGGGCATTGCAATCGCAAGATATTTGAAATCAAAGAAATGTCTTTGAATTAACGATAGCTTTAAAGAAAGCGCCCAAAGTTGCAAATCATGCGTAATTTAGTGGATGGAAATTTTATACAGATGGCACTGCAATAAAGGGTATTTTAATTAGCAATGTTCTACAAATAACGGGAACTTTAAGCAACTGGTAAACCAATTCATGTTTTAAGCAATGGTTAGTTTAACGGACAAAGAGTTTCAGCACGAAGTATACAACTAGTAGGAGTTTGGAGAATTCTACAACCATGGAATTTTTAATCAACAGTTATTTCATGCAAGAGTAATTTTTAGAAACGAGTAATGTAAAGAGCGGGAGTTTTAAGGAAAGAATTTTTAATGAATATGAGTTTTAAAGAATGTATAATTTAGAAAACGGAATTTTTAAGGAATCAAAACTGCAATGGAAGAAGAGGATACAAGGAATGGGTATACCAATATACAACCAGTGCTTATTTACTTTACATTTTGCGGACGACCAAATCGTTGTGGCCCATGATGAATACGATTTGGAATTCATGTTAAAAATATTGCAAAAAGTTTACTGGTCTGAATATCAACATTAAGAAGACAGAATATGTAGCGGTAAATGCAGACGCACAATTTGCTATCTTACTAAACGATAATGAACAGGTTAATCCAGTTATTCAATATAAATACCTGGGAACGATTATTACAAAAGAAGGAATGGGAGCACACGAGATAAAGAGTAGAATAGAACAGAGTAAAAGGATTTTAGGATGTTTGAATACACTTTGCTGGGGTAAAAACATTGCAGTGAAAACAAAGGACGTATAGGTAAATCCTTAGTGGAATCAGTATTGTGCTATGGATCGGAAGTACGGACGCTCAATGCACAAAATAAGAAAAAACTTAACACCGTCGAAATGGATTATCTCAGAAGAAGCGCCGGTGTGTCAAAAAGAGACCATATTACCAATGTAGAAGAAGCACTCAAGCGGAAGAAACCGTTATTAATAGAACTGAAATGCGAGGTCTAAAATGGTTCGGACACTTCTTACGAATGAACAACAATAGATGGCAATGCGAATGAGGAAATGGATCCCTCCGGGAAAAAGGAAAAGAGGAAGACCGAGATTATCATGGAATGAAGGAATGAGAAAAACGATGGAAGAAAGAGATTTAATGGAGAAGGGTGCACAGAACAGAAAGAGGTGGCGACAGCGTACGGGAAGACGGTGACAAGCTGTATAAAACCCGAATATTGTGATGATTTTTGATTCTTAAGTTCGGTTGAATTCATTTTATTAAAGATATTAATACAGTTGGTTTATATCTTGGATTTCGGTTCCATTTTGGTCATTAACGAAGGGCACGCCAAGACACAGATAACTTCTTGCTTGGTTTGAAACACTGTCAAGTTCGCATTTTGCATTACCTGTCACAAAGAGAAAGGATTATTAAAAAATCTAATTTAAATGTATTCTATATTGAATAGATAGTATAGAAAGATACGAGAACATGCCTTAAGTTTAGATATAAGCTTGGCTCTGGATTTATTTAATCCACATGGAAGTATGCAGCATTAATCGAACCACTTTGTAAAGATGTATTTGACAGCCGTGCAGTGCAGAAAGTGTGTTATAGGCAGCTTTCGGAGATGCACAGTGCATTTCTGAAATTAGAACTTGGATAAACAGTGACGCCATTACGATATGAACATTTTTATAAAATAATTTTACCTGTCAAAATATTAATTATAAAATTGTATTTTGATCCAAGTGTATTTTTAGTATCGTTGCCGTGTAAATTTTGTTAGTTGCTAAGATAGTTGTTGACATAACAATGAAAAAGAGAGCGTGCTCTGAAGTTTAGTATAACATAGATGCAAAATTTAAAAATTATTTAAATACTTTGTTAATGTTTAATAAATAGTTTATTGTCCAGTGCTAACACTAGTTTCATTAAAGAAAATAGTAAAGGAATATTACTTACCAATTAATATTGAATTAAGTGGATCTTGTATGGAATTCATTGATTTGGTCCGACTTCACGCAACAAGATTTGGTTGCAGCCCAGTTTAGAGTTACATTTGGAGACAAGAAGCTTCTAAGAAGATAACTATTGGACGCAGAGATAACATTAGAAAGGTAAACTTATTACACATACGTAGCAAGCAGCACGAGTGTTCCAGAGAAGTCAAAATGAAACCAGAAAATGATAATTAAACCTGTTTAAATTTTACAAAGAGCAATTTATGCATTTAATATGTTGGAATATTGCAAATGGCTATGAAGTGTAAAGGTCCAACTGAAGTTAGCTGCGTACTGGTGAATAGTATGAAATATTCATTTTCTAATATAATCGTAAAGCGTAACTGAACCGGCTTCTGAGATAGAGTTACTTATGTTCTACAGTTAGACCGTGGTATTTCAATTTAAATATTTTGGCGACAAGTTTTTAAAAGTTGTCACCTGGCGCCTAACTTACTTTACATAAATAAAAATAAAAAATTAATAAAGATATGATTGCGGAATGCAAGCTAATAAATTTATTTACGTTTAATTTGATTTAAACATTTTGATATTAATAATTAGAACAATATATATATATATATATAACACTACATTGGATAAATATTTTAACCAATGACGAAATGTGCTTTAGCCAATGGGGGTTTTAAGAAACAGGTAGTTTAATAAATGGAAAGATTGCGTAAAAGTTGTTTTAATTATTAACAGTTTTATAGAAGAATATATAAAATTGATAATGGGAGTTTTTTTGGTTAATACTGTCTTAGTATTCACCTAGACGACCTAGGAAAACGAAGATACGTCTTAAGTAGGATAGACAGTAAGAATAATGGAACCCTAAGCTTCTCGAGCGGAAGATAGTATCGTTAAACGAATAGGTGTTTTAAGGAACAACAACGATAATACTAGGCTTGTTCAACTGAAACCCGTCTTTGATCAACTTAGCCTTGAAAACAAATGCAATAATTCAAATGACGTTTGTTAATGTTAGTAGTGTATGTAAGCAACACATTAATAAGTTTCTGGCGTTTGAATTTGACTTTTACAACTTCGATTTTGAAATGCCGTTTGTTGTTGAAAATCCGTCCAAGTTTGTTCAGGGTGCGGTCCTACAATTTTTATGCACTGAGAGTGTGCAGTCAATGCAGATTCATATGCGAATGTTAGCAGTGTATGGAAATGCATTTATTGCGTATCCAAACGTGAAGGAATGGTGAGAGGGGACTATGGATGAGCCGCGACCAACTGCACGGTGTACTGCATTAACAGAAAACAATATGGCATGTGTGGAAGCCCTTATTAGAGAAAATCGTCGAATTTCAATTAGAGAAATTTCAGAAGTTGTTGGTGCGAGTATACAATCTGTCCATAGTATTGTTCGTAATCTGGGTTACAGCAAGGTTTGTTGACAATGGATTCCCAGTCTCTTGTCTAATATGTCTAATAAAAATGCTTACGAATGGGCTTATCTCGGCAACAGCTCACAGACTATAGGCAAAGTGGTGATGAATATCTTCTGTCAATAGTTGCTGGTGACGAAACTTGGTGCCATTACTGCTAGCCACACAGTAAGTTATCGTCGATGCAGTGGAAGCATTCAACTTTATCACCCCCGAAGAAGTTTAAAGCGCAACTTCTGCAGGCAAAGTGATGTTAACATATTTTTTCAAACACTAAGGATCCTTGTTGATAGAGTTTCAGGAATCTGGAGTAAATGTCAATGCAAATCTGTACACTGAAACTTTGAACCAGCTTCATAAAGCAATAAGATGGTAACGTCCAGGAATACTTACGCGTGGGGTCACTTTGCTGAACGACAATGCTGGGCCTCCTGTTGCTGTTGTGGTAAAAGAAATTCTTCAACGAAAGAAAGGGAGGGTTTTAAAGCATCCTGAATCTATGGCTTTGCGATTTCCATATTTTTAGATTACTGAAAAAGGCGTTAAAAGGTGGGAATTTCGAGTCTGAAGTACAGAAGTACAGATAGTTGTGGAAGACTTCGTCAATCAGCAGCCACAACAATTCTATGAGCAGGGTATACGCCGGTTAGTAAAACAATGGAATAGGTGCCTTAATTGTGACGGTAATTATTTGTAATTAAATTGTTGAATACATTTTTTATAAAGCAAAGTATGAGTTTCAATTGGACACAACTTATAGAATGGTTGGGTATTATAACCATTGGAAATTTTAACGAAGGGTAGAATTATGGACATATTAATCAGCAGTTGTTTTAAACCAGAGGAAAACCAGTGGATCTTGTAAGTAATCAGAAGCTAATTGTAACCATTTGCAGTTTTAAGGAAGGATACACTGTTGAGTGTTTTAAACAGAGATACGATTAGCAACGGTAGTTATCCAACCACCCCTAAACCAATGAAAATTCATTAATCGGGAGGAGGTTTTAATCATCGGTTTTGAGACAACAACAACGGAAATGTTGGCCAATCGAGGTTTTAACGAACATCAAAGCTAGAGGAAGGTTTAAGTAATGGTGAGGGTATGTAATCATTCAGTGTTTTAAGAAAAAGTAAAATTATTACTGATTTAAACAATGGGAGTTTTAAGGAACGGCATAGACAGTAGAATGATTAATTATTGTAATTATCTGGATTTTTAAGGAAAGGTACAATTATGGATGAATCGGCAGTTGCATTTATCAACGGGAAAATCATTGACAATTATAGGTAATGAAGAGCAAATTGAAACCACCAAAAATTATATGCAATGGTACACTATTACGCTTTTTCAAGAAAGGGTATTAAGTTGCCGCAAAACCAATGCGAGTTTCCGGTAATGGGAAGAAGGTTGTATTCATTGGGAGTTCTAATGAAAGTCAACCATTGCTTGTATAAGAACAATCGATATTTTAGATAACTACAGTTTTTAGGAATAGGAAAATCTGGAGGAAGGTGCAAGTGAGTAAGTGAATATTGTAATCAGCGGGAGTTTTAACAAAGGGTAGAAGTGTTGCTATATTACTCAGCTGCTATTTAAATCAATGGAAAACCACAGGGAGTAACGAAAATCGAATTGTGACCACTGGACATTTTAAGGAAGAATTACACTATTGAATTTTTTACGTAAGTGATACTTTAACCAGCGGTGGTTCTAAGGCACGGGAAAACATATTTTAATCTAGGGAGAATCTAGTCCTTCCTTTAACTAATATGGTTGATTATTGGTATTGCTATTATAAGCTTCGGGACTTTTAAAGACGAATAAACTAATGGGTGTTTTAACTAACTAGTATTTCTAGTAGTGGGGGTTTTAGAATTCAGGTAAACTGAGGAAACTTTTAAGGAATGGTATTTTAGCCATGGGCAGTTAAGGCACTGCGTGATTAAAGTTGTAAGCAATGGGTAGTGCCATTATACAGAATTGATACTGTAGTAATCGGAAGTATTAATTAGAAGCTAAAGCAGTGGGAGTATTATATAACGAATTTTTAACAGAAATGGTAAGCGATGAACGGGAATTATCAGCAATAAATATTTTTAAGCAACGTTAAAGTTAATGGATGTATTCAAAAATCAAAATCTGTATGTACGAATATTGTGTAGCATGTTACGTATGTATAAGCAGCGCTTAGAGAAAAACAAATTTAAAAAATGGCTTCATTAATAAACCTGCGATTTAAACAACGGGTATTTTAAACAACGGGAAAATTGTCGATGGAAATTATGATTGTTAACAAAATCATTTTTTTTTGCTTAAGGTGGCAATTCAAAGTTATTCAAATTAAAATGATTGAGTTGAGAAAATCCCCTGGGTATTTATACTGAAAGTGTCTTTCAGTCTGCTTAAAATAGCTACAATAAATAAACTTCCATTTGTTTTTTCCGTTTCTAAGTGTATTGGTATGATTTATCTAACATGACACGAGATATTTTACATCTGCGGAATTTTAAATGTGCTAAGAGGAATGATTAATTGCTCTGCAAACAAATCCACAGGAAATTGAAATACAAACGGGCGCATTCGAACCGATTTACCTTCACTCCTATAGGAATAACTGAAATGATGCCGCCAAGCTGTATGTTAGCCGCATCTACTTGAAAGTCCTTGTTACAAATTACTCCATTTATAAATTGGATATATTTGGCAACATCGCACAGCTTGCCTATTATGAGAATCCTTAATGATAGCCCTACTACAATTGCCTGAATTCTTGAAGTGTGTCAGTCACTTAAGCAGATTAGAAAATTATCCTTGGCCGGTTGATTAGATGCTTTCTAAAATCCGTTTTCTAACGTAATTATTTTAATCCCGATTTCGAAGATACTTGCTCCACCGGGAAAAAATAATTTCGTCCTGAATGGGGTAAAGCAAAGAAGCTTAATTTAATTTCCATGTTTCAGCCAGGGATAGATGAAAGGTTTAGTTCTTAATTTTGTCCTTATTTCAAGGGTAAGCCGTAAAGGCATCGTTAATTGCCTGTCCGATACACCTTTCCGCAGATACTTCATTCCTAATGCTACCAGCACCTACACTTTCATTTGATTAAAGTGCGAGGCGAAAAACCGAACTGTATGCCGTTCATGCCCATTACAGCCAAGTTATTGAGCGTAAACCCTCATTAAGGCGAGACCAACAGGCTGCGTTTAGTTTGCAGCCTCTAGAAATAGCTTCATCGAAGTAAACAAATCTTTTGTTGTGGCAGTAGAGTTGGCAGAAAGAAATATCCAAGAGCAAATTTTAACTAATGAAAAGGACCTAAATGACAAGGGACGATCTAGTAGAACATTAAATTGTGAGGATACAGGTAGGCCATGAAAACCAAATTAATTTTTAAGTTTAAAATACAAATGCGAATATTTTGAATAGAATAACGATTTGGATTAGTACTTATATTTAAGTTTTAATCCGCGAGACTAAGTTATATTTAGTGAATCCTCCATTGGGTCTTTATTTTCCTTTAAAACAAAGTTACAAGAAACCAAATAATTGTTTGTTGTTTTCAATGTTAAACCAAAATGACAGATTTTCCAAAGACAAAATATAGAACGCAGCGTTTCGTTGCATTACCTTTTTTATATTCCGAATGCCCTTCCGATAATATGAATTCAATATGCGTGCAGCATATATCCTAATATAGGGGCCTGCCTGGCCTATAGAAGAAGTAGGAATACATCCGGTCGTAGACCTTTAAGCATATTATAATTATGAAATATATAGTGAATTTTTTTTATGTTTTTGCTGTGTCCCAGTTAACATTATCAGTTCAGCAAATTGTTGTAAAATTATGATGCTATATAATAAAATGGCCAACGATTAAGGATTTATTCGGAAATTTGTAGTAGTTAGCTGTTTCCGTTGTTTATAATTAATATATTAAAGTTACTATTCTTCGGAATGTGCTCAATTTACAATTCAAAAATTAAATTTCAGTAGCAATCTCGAAGTCTGATGTCAATTTCCTCGAGAATTGGACACTGAGCATGACGTTAATCACAACGCTATATAGAAAACATATGTAACAACACTTAAATTCTTATAGAGCAAAAGAATTTGAAAAATAAAGACGATTTTGAAAACAAGTAAGTAACACTCAAGAATCAGAGAAATTAAAAGCCTGTTCAGAAATATTCCAGATGCAAGAATATGGTTTCAGCATAAAGGAGCACCGTTACATTATACTACAAACTATCAGGAATACTTATATCTAGATGGTCTATAAAACTATTTAAGAATATCAAATATTAGAGGGGTGCACAAGTAGTTAAACCCATTGATTATTAAACTTGTAACGGTCCGCCCACGTGGTGGACGGTTTGCCTGGTTTTAGCTCAGAGCCAGAAGTTCGTAATAATATGCGGAGAGACTGTAATGGTTATAACAGGATTTATTCTATATAAATGTTACAATAAAAAGCAAAATATGTGTGATTCTGGTGTTCATCATCATCATCATCTGACATGGAGCTGACTCGAGGGTCGTAAAGAAAATAATAATATATTCAAAATCCTGGACGGTACGCCACTGGACGGACTGAGGAAGCCGAATCACTGGCCTGGGGGCCGATTCTCGAAACCGTTCGCTTACAAGCGTGTGCGCTACGTAGCGAATACTTCGTATCGCATTCGATAAGCAAAATACACCTAAACCGTATTCTCGAGCGGTGTTCGCTAGCAAGGGCTACTTAGCGAGTGGCGTACTAACGTCTGAGATTATTTCATACGCATTTTAATTGTAAACCAATAAGAACCAATCATTTTGGCGCATTTTTATGTTTGCAGTTTCCCAAATTTTGGTATTTTTATAGTTGGTTTCATTCCCCTCAGTGACTAAATAAACAAAACGGATGCAAAGGATTATTCTCTTTCAGAAATTCTTTAGTTAGGTAGTTTGGTTTTCCCGACATTAGAAAGCTTTTACCCCTCCTTTAACTAGAAGAAGAGTTACCTATTGTTTATCCCGTCCGAAAAATAAATAAATGCGCTTGGATTTTCCCGGAAAGGGTATTTATGTAAGTGTACCTAAAGGTAAGTTCTTTTCAAACTTGCATCCACAAGAGAAAGGTGTGTTACAAGTTGGCTGCTGTTTAGTGTTTGTTGAGTTTGGATATGGAGAGCAAGAGAAGTGCTAAAATTTCTGTTTCTCAGCAGCGAACAATGCTGGAATTTTTAAGTGTACATCCGGAATTAACATCTGGAAAATTCACGTCTTCTTTTACGTACAAGCAAGCGCAACTATTATGGCATCAATTAACAGCAATTTTAAATGCAATTCCTGGCGCCAATAAAACATGGGTACAGTGGCGTAAGGTAAAAATAAATAATTAATTTTTTTCACTGCTAAATAATAGATACAAATGCCTTTGTTTCAGACTTGGCAAGATAAACGAAACAAAACCCGTACGAAGAAAGCCAAAATAAATATTCATCGTCGAGGTACAGGGGGTGGTGGTGAAATTACCGAGGTGCTCACACCTGTTGAGGAGGATGTCCTATGTTTAATTGCACCAACACAAGTAGAGGGACATGCTGATATAAAAGAATCGGCTACGGAATTTGACTATGTTATACTATTAAATTTTTTTGTATAAAGTAAATTCCTCTACATTGTTTATTTTTTATAGGACTTTAAAACTATATTGGGGGACGATGTAGAAATTGTTGCTGACCAATATTTTTCTTCTTCATCCATTGCATCAGTCAAGTCATCAGGTGATACTTCAGCAGGTACAATAATTTTATTAACTCAAGTTAAATACATTATTTTTAAGTGTTTCCTTATTGTTATTAGTATCCCATGTGCATGTGGTTGTGCCAGCGAGTACATCTGAAGAAGGACTACCTTCAACAGCTGGCAAAGAAATTCCACCAACCCCACTTGCTGATACAAGAAGGAACGTAAAACATGAAGGTACACCTTCAAAGACCCCAGCAGGTATTTTTGGACACAATTTAATTAAATGTGTAGAAAGTAAAATAAAGTTTTTTAACTACTACTACTTGTGATTTAGTTTAATACATGCAACACTTTTGATATTTTAATATTTTTACTTGCAGGTAAAAAGAAACGGGTAGCAGTACAACGACTGCATCATAGTCTGGAGGCAACTGCTACCTTAACCGAGGCAGTGATATTAAAAAATCAAATAAAACAAAATTATTACAAACAAAAAATTGAATTGCTAGCCAAACAAACCAATGCATTTGATAGGATGGCCACTGCATTGGAAAAATTGGTTAACAAATAAGTTCTTCAAAATATTTGTTTTATTTCCTAATATGTTAAAATGTTTTTAGATATTTAGTATTAGTTAGTAGCGATAGTTTGTAATTAAAATTGTTCTTATTCATTAGTTATATATACATAATAATAAACACATTTAAAATTATACGATTTTATTTTATGAATGTTTCACTTTAATGTAACTACAATTTACTGTTAATCAAGGAGAAACAAAATTCAAACATAAAAGTAGACTATAACATTCTAATTTCTATTAAAATGGTTTCGAATCAGTTGACGTTGCATGCGTCTTGCTTCGGCTAAGTCTGGGTCTACTCTACGTATAACCACCTCATTTTCATCTCCTTCCGGATTATTTACTAATATGCCATAATCGATACCATCTTCTTCCTCGGGTTCTGGATCTGGAACGTTGTGCTCAATGCACAAGTTATGGAGCACAACACAAGCATTTATTATTTTGCATGCCACATTGGGTGCATAATGAAGCACACGATGTTTTAATAAACACCGGAAACGCATTTTCAATACACCATTGCATCTCTCTATTATGCTTCTTGTGGATTTATGGCAGTTATTGTACAATTCTTCGGGTGTACCTGGCTCTGGGTCTTCTTCTAATGGTGTTAAGCACCATGGTCGTAATGCATACCCCGAATCACCTAAAAAGAGTATTTATAATAATTACAAAATTTTTTATAGCTTTATTAAAATTTAAAAAAATTATAATGTTGAATTTCGAAGATGTTTACCTAGGAGGTAATAGTCATTCAATCCATTCCTATGCATATTCACCAGAAGTTCTTTCACAGTCGAATTATTCCAGATATATGAATCATGAACGCTTCCTGGGTATCTGGCATTCACATTTATTACCCTCAGTCTCGAATCGCATATCTAAAATTTAAAGTGAAAAATAATCAGTCTTAATTAATGCCACAGCTTTAAAATAACAGTGCCGTTTATATACTGGTTGCATTAGGACACTTACAAGTTGAACGTTAATGGAATGGTATCCTTTCCGATTAACATAAATAGCTTCTGGTTGTACAGGAGCATTTATTTTCGGAGGAACAATGGCAACATGGGTGCAGTCTAAGCATCCTATCACCCCCGGAAATCCAAACTGCCTGTAAAATCTGAAACCAAAGTTATTGTAAATGCACAACATACATTGAAAAATTCTAAAACTAGCTTTAGTCACTGCTCTACTTACTCATTTCTTAAAATATCCAGTTCACCCACATTTCTTGGAAATTTAACATATTCGTTGAATATGATCGGGTTTGTCAACACCTCGCTCACCTCATTTACTGCTCTCGATACAGAGGATTGACTTACTGCCAAAGAAACATTTGAGGCAGTATCTAATTGGTAGCTTCCAGCTGCGAAGAATCGCAAGGCAATCATAACCTTTAATGCGAATAAAAAATTAGATATATTATTAGACAAATACCTACTTTTTTAAAATTTACCTTAGTCTGCACATCTAAACCAGATACTCTTGACGGTGCAGGTATATGTTCTGCTACTAGATCAATCACAAAACGCGTCAACTCTTTAGTCAGTCGAAATAACCGAATAAATTGCTTATCTGATAATTCAAACGGGTCATCGCGGTCGTGGAATCGACGTGGCGGTCTTTCGGCATTATTTTCGACTTCCTCTAAAACCCCAATTCCATACAGCAAAACCAAATCATTTAATGCCATGTTAAAAATAATAAATGCAAACAATCAAATATTTGAGGTTATATCGAACAAGCGAACACAACTAAACTGAGTAGAATGGAACCACTGCGCAGGCGAAAACCAGATAGCGTAGACGCTAAGTGAAAGCGAGTGGTTTGGGGGCACTCGTTACGAAGCGAATGGAAGTCGATCGAATTTTAGCGTATACGACTACTCGAGAATACCGATGCTTTGATTTCCATGCGCTATCCTGGCTTAACGCATGCGACTCGCAAGCGAACGGTTTCGAGAATCGACCCCCTGGTAGCTTACGTTGCAGCTATGGGCCGCGCGCAGCATGTGTGTCCTATCTTCACAGAAACAAATAAACGTACAGGGTGGGCAAATTTCGATGTTTGTATAGGGTAACTCGGTAATTATAGGAGATACAAAAAAATGGAAGGCACGTTCTCGATCTCTTTTTTTGAGACAAATTCACTGGCGGAAACAAAAATTTGCTATCGTCTTTTGTTTTCGAGTTACAAACAAAAGTTCGATTTTTCGACTTTTAGACACATGTGAATATCGTGGTTGTTTGTAAAGTTCGGAGAAAATAACTTTTACATTCTCAAGGCACTTTTTTCTGTATAATCCAGTGGCGTCGAGAAAATTTGAAAAAAAAGGTTTAATGTCGAGTTATGGCCTAAAGTTGTATTTTTTTCAAATGGGAATCATAGTTGGCTATGGTTTAGTTAAAACGGATTTTTTTTTCTCTTTCTAACTATGTATCATATGTCGGGTAACTTTTGATGTGTAAGTCTTTAATAGCGAATATAATATTTTACTAGATTACTTTCTGTATTTTTTTTTATATTTTACCAAGTAGGCGGGTGTCATCTATGATGGTAAACGGAAAAAATCCAGGAAAAAAATCCATGAAAAAAAATCCAAAGAAAAAAAAATCCAAAGGAAATAAAATCCAAGGAAATAAAATCCAAACTATAATTATAGTAATTTTTCACATGGTTTGTAACATTACGGCCGGTTGCACAAACGCTTTATGAAGTTTGCCTTATAGTTACCTACCTTAAAAATAAAATTTTGGGGCAAAAATATTTTGTTAGGTACTTAGGTAGATCTGTATTTGGTTATAATGCCCTTGGATGTAAATTTTGACAATTTAACAATTTATTAAAACTAAAACATCTTCACTTTTACGATTAAATCAGTTAATTGTAATTATGACGGAAACAAAACCGTTAATATGCAATTTACTTGCAAACGAATAAACACTGTCATAGATGGATTGTAGGAAAAAAAAACCCAAGGAAAAAAATCCACAGAAAAAAAATCCAGGAAAAAAAACCCAAACTATAAAATGAAGTGATTATAATTTTGAATAGCCAAACCTTTTTTTTTCTCGCTCATTCATACTACTGTCCTTCCCCCCGGAACCGCTTTCGCATTACTTCAGGGGGTTGTGGGCGTCCCTTACACACTAAACATTCATGCAACATGCACCTTAAACTTAACTCAGCGAAATGCGGTAGCCCCAGTCGGGATTCGGTCGCCCCAACGGAGCAACCGCATTTGCTGTGACCTCGAGTGGTCAATGCGTTCTCGCACTAGACCACCGAGGTCCCTGAACAGCCAAATCTAACCTAACCTAACCTAACCTACAACTTTTAACTTTCAGTATTGTTGTCTACTTTTCTTTTTTCTATTTAAATAATTTTTTGCTAATAATGTGATTTGTTTGCCAGTTTTCTTAACCAATACACATATATCTATTTTATTACTGTGCTGCGTGAACGCTCTGTCAATTTTAACAAGGGATTTTTTAAATTAAAAGTTTTATTATTAATAAATAGTCAAATTGTCAAAATTTACAGCCAAGGGCATTATAACCAAAATACAGATCTACCTAAGTAACAAAATATGTTTGCCCCAAAATTTTATTTTTAAGGTAGGTAACTATAAGGCAAACTTCATAAAGCGTTTGTGCAACCGGCCGTAATGT
>JABXWE010020421.1:0-15337 GCA_014611495.1 Limonius californicus | reverse complement strand
CCTTCCACTTTGACAGCCAGCACGACCCTCAATAATATTTACGCGACCACTGAGGGGTCACGACCACTAGTTTGAGAAGCCCTGGTATAGGGCAGAAGTTCCCAAAGTGTAGGTCACTATCCACTGGGGGGTCGCGGGAGGATTTCCAAGACATTTACTTCTGCCTTTCATAAAGTAAACAAAAATAAATAAAAGCTTAAAATATTAAATAATAAATGCAGGAACCTTTTTTTACATTCACACTACCCCTCCCCCCCCCCGGACTCTCATTACTATATGCGGAGTTTCGGCGCTCCTTTTACATTACTATGCCATTCATGCAACATGCACCCTAAACTTAACTAAGTGGACTACGGTCGTCGCCTTAGTCGGGGTTTGACCCCGCGGCCGATTGAGCCGCATTTCACTGTGACCTCGACTGACAGCGCTTGTTCGCACTGTCACATCGAGGTCCCTAAATACAAGAACTTAAACATATATTACACATAAAAATAAGTTGCAAAGTAAAAAACATCAATGCGATGTATGTGCATGTTTCTCAGAAAGTAGCTTTTCAAATCTGGGATTTGTATTCGATAGACACATTGATATCATTTTTAAGTGCGAGGCGATTTCTTACTTTTATTTTGATGGTAGCCATAGACGAGAAACTTAATTCGCACAAATATGATGTAGCAAATGACACCAAACAGTTTATAGCATTAACCGCAAGCTCAGAGCATTCTTGCATTCTTTTGGTCCAAAATTGTTCTCCGATCTGGGAAAAGAAGCCTAGTTTCAAAATTCCATCACATGATAGTTCACTAAGTTTTTCTTTCATGTTTGTCGAAATTTCAGCTTATTCATTATAATTGTGTAATAACGAATTCAGTATCCATCTGTGATTGTCATAACTATTCTGAATTTCTTTGGGGAAATAGTCAATGAGCTGTCGTATTAAATTGTGCAAACTAAGTTGCATACCTGCAAACACGTCCTCAGAGTTTATCATATTATCATCCTTAACTAAGTCTTCCATGAGTTCCAGAACACAATGGAATCAAGCAAACTTTTTTTCCCAATTGAAGTCGATCAGAAATCAAGTATCTTTATAAGTCCGTAATTTTGTCCGTGGCTGTTATTATGATAATATGCCTTGCCGGGCAAACTGCTATTCAGAGTGTTTAAGAGCTTTCCAAGACGTCACCTCTCGAAAGTCATTTTACTACCGTATGATAAAGGTTTTCGTATAAAGAACCCATGTTTTTCGAAAAATACTAGTCTGCAATGCTTTTTTCCCTTAATTCCATCAATTCGCCACTTTAATGACTTTTTGAAAACACAATCCATTTCAGAAGGTATATATTTTGATGCAAAAGCTTCTCATTGTAAACAAAAGTGTGGCCATGTAGCATTGGGCACTCTTTCTTCTAATCTAACAATAAGACCCGAACGCTTCCTGTCATAGCCTTGGCGCTATATAGCAACATATTTTGCTTAGTCAATATCGTACATTGCATGAAAGTGTCGAACAAACATTTTCCGGTGGTATTGACCTCTAATGATGTACACAATAAAATATCTTCTGTAATACCATGTCTAGTATTGTATCTTACAAATGCCATAAATTGGGCACAGTTATCTGTGGATTCGTCCATCTGTAATGAGAAGTACTTGCACTTCTTAATATTTCTAACAACTTGCGTTTCAATATCTTCTGCCATGTCACTTCTTCTTCTTTGAGCAGTATTTTTAGAGAGGGATATTGATTTCAGCTTGTCAGCCTCTTTTTCGCCAACCATTATTTGCACCATTTCAACAGCTGCTGTAAAATCAGATCTTCAGCAATTGTATGTGACCTACTGGTTTTATAATACGAAATTCAACTCGATAGTAATGTTTTTCATTAGTAGTGGTTGCTAATGTAAAAGTGGCTTGCCCCTTGTAGAGGTATTTTAGTTTTCTTTCAAAGAATTCCACAGGCTTTCCTTGTTTTTCTGGATGTTTAGTATTTAAATGTCGAAATACCTTTGATGGCTTCTTATTTTCGTTTGACAACACTTATTGACAAAGTACGCTCTGTGGTTTCTGAGAAATATCGGTAAAACCATAGTTGATATAGTCGTCGCTGTACAATGTATTTTTCTTGGTATTCTTGTCACTGCCATATGCACAAGGTTCTAATGACCGTTTTAAAAATGTATCCATCTTTAACAAAACGAGTATAAGTTGCACTTAACGTTAAATATTTGTTATCAACTTATTGCAGCAACACATAGTTAGCAGTACAGCACACAATTTTGAAATGATGACTAATCTCATTGCGGTTTGTTGCTTATATAAAGCAAAATGGATTTTACATATTATTCCATCTAGTGCGCTCCCGAATATGGTGAAAATTTCCGGAACCACGGAGAACAAATATATAAACTGTGCTACTTGGTAATAGATGGCGTCAGTAGGCCGTTTAGCCGCTGATTCTGAATGAAATTGAGTACTACATGAGTGTGTCCGCGAGAACAATGTTGGCCAAAAGGGGGTCGCGCATTGTAAAACTCTTAAAACCACTGATTTAAAGGAACTGTTAGAGAGAACAATTAATACATCTGTTTTATTCTGTTTCTAATCTAAATTTTATGTTTGAGTGTAAAGTATTAATACAGGTTAAGAAATCACCTAGAAACTCAAATAAACTATTAAAGCATACTAAAACATCATCAACGTAACGGAACCAAAATGTAATTTTTGAAGATGGATTTGCTTCAACAATTCGACCTTCTAAATGTTCCATAAATATATTACCTGAAAGTGGTGAAATTGGACTTCCCATTGGTAAACCGTCTTTCTGAAGACACATTTGATCATTTGAAATAAAATAGTTCTGATTAATACAAAGTCCGAATAATTGAATCAACTCATTTCGTTTCGTTAATTCAACATTTTTGTTGATAAACATATTATTTAGCAAAGGAATACACTTTTGAGGAGGTAGTTGTAAAAACATATTGGTGAAATTAACTAGTGTGCATTTTTGTGGTAAACAAATACACCTTTTAAGGAATGAGCAAATTGAGCTCATGTATTCCTCCCTACTGGAATTTTCGGAAGAGAAGACCAAATTTGAAGTCAAAATTCAGTGTACATTTTTCCAACTACAAATATTTACAATTAATAGTTACTTTGGAAAATGACATTTTGCATGTCTAAATATAGAGCACGAAAAGTAAATAGAACTTGTTGAAATTGTGACTATTATTATTAAAATATAAATTTCAAGAAAGCTTGATTTGGTGTTTAAAACAGTTTCATATTCACTAGTTGCAACATTTGATGTAATAAATTATCTCATTTTGTAGTTAATAATGTTAACAATTAATAGTGAGGTTATGCACGCATCAATAAGCTACGACATGTGTTAATGTTAAAAATGTCGGCCTATTTGACCCCTTTTCTGAACATCCGTTATGAGGAAGTTAACCATGTTAAGTAGAATCATAAAATTGATAGATTGCAGCAGAAGCTTCATCTACAACGAACAGTTTCCGTTCACACAATTTTAATTTATTTTTATACATGCAACAGCTTTAATTTAAACCGCCGTACAGTTAAAACATTCATTGTCTAAAACAGAAATATAAATCCACAGCGAAATCTGAATGTACATCTGCATTGGGCGATATTTTCATACCAACGAACTGAAAAAACCCAACAATTGTAAATGCGCTGTCTAGCCATCGCTTTCATCAAAAATGCAGTTGATCGTTCATATGTTGTTATAGTTTGATGAGCACAAACACACAAACGAATATAAACAAGTAAATGCTGAAATTTTAAAATAATTAGCCTACGGAAATTATAAGTAATAATCGGTAGTAAATCTGTATAAAAATTCTGCCAAAATACAAACAAAGCTTACTAGGGACTGTTATCGGAACAATTGTATGTCCAATATAAAGTCGGTTATTTAAACGGCGTGAGTAGTACAGAAAAATTGATATCGCCTCTGTTCGTGCCCCCTGTATCCCTTGTATAAGTGGTGATTAATATTCTAAATGAGTCTCATTACCGTTTTGAAAAATATACTGTGTTCGCTACACGCGGCGTCACTTTTCCCCCCATAACATTAGTTACTGAATACCTGAGCTGGTTTTTAACACAAAAGTTACTAAATTTACAAGAAACAAAAGTTATAACCTTTGATCCGAAGCAACTGCGCGCTACAATAAATTTTCCGCGTTTAATTCTGATTTTAATCGGAACTTCTGCATAACCCGAACTCCAAAAATATGAACTACCAAGACGCGTAGGCATTTCCTTTATGCGCTCTCAGGTTAAGGCACACAAAGGATTTTCGGTTAGTTCAATTTTTTCTTCTAAATGTGTCAAATCGAAATTGAGCTGTCAATAGCAGTAACAAAACTTAGTTTTTTCATAGCTTTTCTCGCTATGCTGCCTCTGCAGTTGCAGACAATTATCATAAATATTTTTTTAGGTCTCGATTCCTGAGGTCCCGAGGAACGTGGAACCCAGTAATGGAAAGCCGAGAGAACAAGAACGGTAAGGCCTTTTTATGTGCTAATAATAAATGTAAATAGTTCTAATCTGATCCAACAACGCACACCTGCGTTGACTAATCGCTCATAATTCGTATAATTGAATTTTTTTACGCCATGAACTTGGGACACCCAACCATGAACAACAGTTTTCTAGTGCTTCGAGCGGCCTCATTTCACATGTAGTTTAATCATACGAAATTAATGATTGGGAAAATTGATTAGTTACCGGAATAATTAAAGCAAAGACAAGCAAATCTCGGGTGTTTTCTAAAGTACTGAATAATACACGCAAGCTTCACCAACTCAGGACTACTGCATAATTTCGTATGACTTCTGGAACTATCAGAATTCTAGAAACTCTCAAAAGAACACCCTTCAAGTAAAACATCGAGGAGCTTCAAAAATTTAAAAACGAAGCCGCTGGTATCTTGGCTATTCTGAAACAATTCCAAATTGGGATTTAAATATAAAATGCAGAAAAATAATATCCGTTAAAGCAAATATGAATGTTACTAACCTGAATATTTATTCTCCTCTTACATGTTAATCTGAATTACAAGCTAATTGATATAAATTAATTTTAACAAAAAAAAAAAACTTTAGGCATATACGAAGTGTGTTCAATTGAAACCCATCTTTGCTTTATAAACAATTTATTCAACAATTTAATTACAATAATTACCGTCGCCGTTAAGGCATCTATCCCACTGTTTTACGAACTGACGTACACCCTGCTCATAGAATTCTTGTGGCTGCTGATTGAAGAAGTCTTCCACAGCTATCTGTACAAAATGCCGACGTTTTAACGCCTTCTTCAGCGGTCCAAAAATATGGAAATCGCAAGGCAATGCCCTAAAACCCTGCATTTCCTTCGTTGAAGATTTTCATTTACCACATTACCAACATAAGGCCTAGCATTGTCGTGCTGCAAAATGACCCGACACATAAGTTTTCCTGGACGTTTCCGTCTTATTGCTTGATGAAGCTTGTTCAAAGTTTCATTGTACAGATTTGAATTGACATTTAATCCAGGTTCCTTAAACTCTATCAACAAGGGTTCTTCATGGTTGAAAAAAAAATGTTAGCATCACGTTGCCTGCAGAAGATTGCTTTAAACTTCTTCGGTGGTGGTGAACTTGAATGTTTCCACTGCATCGACGATAACTTACTGGATGGCTCGTAGTAAGGGCATCAAGTTTCGTCACCAGCAACTATTGACAGAAGAAAGTCATCACCATTTTGCCTATAGTCTGTGAGGTGTTGCAGAGATAAGCCCATTCGCAAGCATTTTTGTTCATTACCCAGATTACGAATAATATTATGTGTTACGGGACAAATGGGCTTTTCCGTCGACCCGTAACCGGATAGGTGGAAAAAGGCCTACAGCTTAACTCAGAGGAGTAGGAGGAGTTCACGGAAATCGCTTACGGGAGGCAACCTTCCTAGTTGTGTACAGAGTAAGTCAAAATTAGTGGGCGTCACCTTCCAAATACAGCTGATTGTAGGTCCTCGTGGAAGGCCGAGAGGCCAGCAGCTTACGGGAATCGGACTCACCTTTATTGTACCTCCCTCCCGTTTATAAAGCTTGCAAAATTCGTACATACACAAATACAGAATGCACAATAATAAAAGTGCTGTAAATTTTAAAACACATATAATTAAATTATTGGGAATGACAAAAGTACAAAAGAATGACAGCAAAAGGTGATTTTAATAACTCTATATTACAAATATAATTACTTTGAGCGCTCAAGCCGAGGGACTCACCGTCGTTGGCGCACGTAAAATGTCCAAACGACTACTTGGTCAATGGCGTCGGAGCTTACACGAATAACACAATATATATATATATATATATATATATATATATATATATATATATAATTAATCTTTACATTTGGTAATACAAAAAACTGTCGGGGACTGAAGGTCGCTTCTTATTACAAACCAAAAAAGGTTCAATCACTTAAAATTTTGCAAGTTTACGCGTAAAAGGGTTCTTTCTTCTCAGCACAACAAACTTAGTTATTTACCTTGAACAGCGAGACGGAGCCAGGCACAATGTCGTTAACCAGATGCGGGAAAAGTCCGCAGCCACGCCCATGAAGACTTGATGGAATGGAGTCAACATCAAGGGCCCAAAACTTCTATGCGATTGTCGCACCGACGGTACTATCAGAGAGACAGGAACTGGGCTCGATATTAATCCACCAAAGGCGATCGGCAAATTTTCAATGAATTGCCTTTACAGGGATAAAATCCAGTGTGTTTCTAAAATCTGACACTTGTCGATAGTTCTGTTTCACCCCACGGTAAAACAGCGAAACGAAAATCACACATGATGGACACCCATCGAAAAACCCAAACCGGCCCTGCAGCACTCGACTTATTTACGGCCCCCCGTAGATGGAATTTGGGGAGTCCGAAGTCAACGAAGATGGAGGACTGACTTCTTAATTTCGTAACGGCCCCCGTAGGTGAACTCGAGCGGCCGGAGTCAAGGAAGGTGGAAGGCTGACTGAAGAACTAACGCGACTCAAACTTCCATTTCCCCAAAAGATTGCACCGTATTGCGAAACACTTCTAGAACGAAATTGACACGTGCGTCTTCCGAGGATAATTTAGGGAAGCGATATTTAAAAGCCAGCATTGCTAACAAAAGAATTCCTGGAAATGTTTTTGAACGGCAAATCTAGCCTACAAAGGGAAACCTCGAAATTGGCCTCGTCATAAATCAATCTTTAAAGAAAAATAACGAAAACTATAATCGACATAAGAAGATCTCAATTAAAATAACTTTTTTAATTCCTATGAAGCGGCAATTAAAGTACGACATTAATCCAAACAGAGTGGCAAAATTTAAATCAACATAACACATGGACAGATCCTACACTCGCACCAACAATTTCTGAAATTTCTCTCATTGAAATTCGACGATTTTCTCTAATAAGACCTTCCAAACATGCCACATTGTTTTCTGTTAATGCAGTACACCATGCACCTGGTCAGGGCTCATCCATAGTTCGCACGCTGATCAAACTTGGACGGATTTTCAACAACAAACGCCATTTCAAAATCGAAGTATTAAAAGTCAGAATCAAATTCAAATGCCAGAAACTTAATAATGTGTTGCTTACAAACGCTACTAACATTCATAGACGTCATTTGAATTATTGCATTTGTTTTCAAGGCTAAGTTGATCAAAGATAGGTTTCAGTTGAACAAGCCTCTTATTTGTTTCGGCTTGGAAGAAAATTAAAAATAAACATTTTCGGTATAGTTTCCGCATGCATGCATCTGCTCTTAAAAAATAAATACTTCTAAGTGCTATTCTACAAAAAATATTTAAATTTCTGTAGCGTAACGTCCCAAGATAATTACTGATAGGAGAGGAAACAATTTGTTAAAAAATGCTTTTAGTGTGTGAAAATTTGCTGACGAGAAGCTTGAACCTATGTGTAAAATAGCAAATCTCATGTTTTATTTTTTATATATTATAGGAAATGGTATATAATTAGTATATTTTGATTTGATTCGAATAAATAAAAAATTCGATTCGAATTAGAAGGATTTTGAAGCCATTCTGAAAAGTATAACTTGCTGCCGTCAATTCGATGCTAATAGCTTGACGCTGATCCAACTTACCGCCGATTTAACTTACCACCGGCTAACTCGGAACGAACCCAACGCGGCGCCAATGCTACACAATAGATTGCAATACGTTATCCGTTTTAATATTTAAACAGAAACCAAAATAACGGAACATTAAAAAATATGTCTTCTTCTTCTTTAAATACCACTACTATCGAAGGTTGGCTATCAATAATGCTATTTCAACTTTTGAAACTGCAACCCGGTAGAGAGATGTCGTCTTGTTATACCACTGCTGTAGATTTTTAAGCCACAAGGTACGCCTTCTTCCTGGTCTACTCTTTCCTGAATTTTCCCTTCTACTATTAATTGTAGTAAATTGTATCAAACTACTTAAAAATAAATTTTTGTATTAGAAAACCAAGGTAACTGCCAATATGTGTGCTTAGTGACAGTAGGAATATGTATTAAATATAGGAATATTCAATTTCACATAATGTTTTGGTACTACCGGAAAGCATTGACGCACACTCTCATAATTTCCGATCTTCTAAGTCAGATTTTTGAATTTCATATGTAATTTCTTTTGATTTTCAAATAAAACACAATAAAAGTCAGACAAATATGCTATAAATCCAAACTTTTGGAATAAGAAAACAAGCTATTAAGTATGCTTAGTGACAGTGCGAATATGTGCCAAATATAAGAATATTCACTTCTACTTAATGTTTTGGTATTAGGTACCGGCGCCCAGTCTCATAATTTTCGGTCTTTCATGTCAGATTTTGGCACCCAGATGACTGACATCAGATTAGCGCAAAGTTGTGTTGACACAATTTCATGTTTTTAAGCTGCCTTATAAATTAAAATCTTATCGGTTTTAAATCTGTTTTAAAATTTAAAGATTTTGTAATTAACATATCATTTGTTTAGATTTTCAAATAAAACATAATAACAGTCGGTCAAAAATGGTATAAATTCAAACGTTTGGAATAGAAAAACATGCTGTTAAGTATGCTTAATGACAGTGTGAATATGTGCCAAATATAGGAATATTCAATTATACTTAAATGTTTTGGTATTATTGGAAAGCATTGGCGCACAGTCTCGTGATTTCCGGTCTTTTAAATCTGATTTTGGCACCCAGATCATTGGCAGCTGCGTTGGTGCTAAGTTGATCAGTGCCAAAAATACAATTTCATATTTTTAAGCTGCCTTATAAATAAAAATTTTATCGGTTTTTCAAAGTTTAACAATTTTGTAAATATATATAATTTGTTTCAATTTTCAAATAAAACATAATAAAAGTCAGGCAAAAATGCTATAAAGCCAAACGTTTGGAATAGAAAAACAAGCTGTTGAGTAGGCTTAGTGACAGTGGGAATATGTGCCAGATATGAGAATATTCAATTCTCCTTAAAGTTTTGGTATTCTCCGAAAGTATTGACGCACAGTCTCATAATTTCCGGTCTTTTAAGTCAGATTTTGGCACCCAGATGATTGCCACCGGGCTAGCGTAGAGTTAGCGTAGAGTTATGTTGATGCTAAATTGGCCACCGCCAAAAATATCATTTCAATTTTTAAGCTGTCTTATAAATAAAAACCTTATAGGTTTTAAACCTATTTCAAAATTTAAAAATTTCGTAACTATTATATAATTTGTTTGTATTTTCGAATAAAACGTAATAAAACTCAGTCAAAAATACTACAAATCCAAACGTTTGTAATAGAAAAACTAGCTGTTAAGTATGCTTAGTGACAGTGGGAATATGTACCAAATATAGGCATAGTCAATTCTACTTAATGTTTTGGTATTAACGGAAAGCACTGGCGCACAGTGTCATAATTTCCGATAATTTAAGCCAGATTTTTGTTTTTTATATATAATATGTTTTGACTTTGTAATGAAACATAATACACGTCAATCAAAAATGCTATAAATCCAAACATTTGGAATAGAAAAACAAGCTGTTAAGTATGCCTAATGACAGTGGGGATATGTGCGGAATATAGGAATATTTAATTGTATTTAATGTTTTGGTATTATCCGAAAGCATTGCCGTATAGTCTCATAAATCCGGTCTTTTAAGCCAGATTTTGGCAATGAGATGATTAGCGTCATTTAGCGTCGAATTAGGTTGGCACTTCGTTAATCACCGCCAATAATACAATTACAGTTTTTTACCTGCCTTGTAAATAAAAATCTTATCGCTTGTTAAACTTGTTCTCAAGTTTAAAAATTTTGTATTTTATATGATTTGTTTTGATTTTCGAGTAAAACATAAAAGTCAGTCAAAAATCCTATAACTCAAAACGTTTGGAATACAAAAACAAGCTGTTAAGTATGCTTAGTGATAGTGGGAATATGTGCCGAATATAGGAATATTCAATTGTACTTAATGTTTTGATATTATCGGAAAGCACTGATGCACAGTCTCTTAATTTTCGGTCTTTCAAGACAAATTTTGGCACCCAGATGATTGCCACCGGGCTAGCGCAAAGTTATGTTGGTGCTAAAATGAGATTATTAGCGCCATTTAGCGGCTAATTGGGTTGGCACTAAGTTTAGCACCGGCAATAATAAAATTTCCTATTTGTAATCTGCCCTATTATTAAAAGCCTTATCGGTTTTAACTTGTTCTCAAGTTTAAACTATTTTTGTTTGTTTATTTATAATTTGTTTTAATGCTCAAACAAAACATAAGTCAAAGATGCTATAAATCCTAGCCTTCGTAATAGAAAAATAAGCTATTAAAGAATCAAATTAGAAATGTAGAGCTTAAGATTATGAGAGCCGGTGATAAACAGGAATATTCGATTTTGTTCAATTTTTTACGGTGTTATATGGAAGATTCGGAACAGAATCTATATTTTCATTACATAAATTATGGTTCGATTCTTACCTATTAAATAAACTCTGTCATAATATCAAGTTTTTAAGCTAGATTTTGGTACCGACATTATTGGGCGCCAATCACTCAGCGCTAAGTTGATCACCGCCAATTATAAAATTTTGTATTTTTGCACTTGTCTCTTGTACACAATAATTAATAGTAACAATAATGATAAATAAATTATAGTGTTAATCAAAAATTGCCGTTTTGTCAACTTTCAACTGACTCCAAATTCTCTAACGCTGCTTTGAATTGTCGCTAAGTTGGTCAGCGCCGAGTCTAATTTAGGTAAGCGCTTAGATGACTGGATCTGAAATGGGTAGCGCTGAGATGATTGAGTTAGTGGCGCCAAGTTGCACCAAACCGAAAACGATTACTCTATAAATAAATGATTTTGCATACAAATTTGAAACCAACAATTTAAAGATAATTAAAATTTTTCCTAAGTAATTATAATTGATTCTCTATAAAAAAAGAATCCCTAGCTGTATGCACAAATTCCAAACTTCAATTAAAATGATAGAGCTATGTGTATTAATTGCATTAAGTATTATTCTTGGGCGCAAAGCTAGTAAAAAGTTTCGAGCCATTTTTTATATGATTAAGTTACTATTATAGCATAACAAATGTAAACAATCCGTTTTACTTTTCTGGTGCAAATTCGTCCGTATGAAAAACTGTAAGTTCATTAAGCTCACAGGATCTTGTAAAATTAATTAATGCAATAAATTACAAGGATCTGACAAAATGTTTCTTTACCTAAGCATTTAGTTATTTTTATAGAGTTTCTGAACGGTTTAAAAACTGCCATTTATATTCGAAATATGTTGTTTTTATGTAGCCACCAGGAAGAATTAACTTATTTCGAAACTATTCAGCTTTAAAATGGCTTACAGTATAAATTAAAAAATAATAGCAGACAGCCATTTGTTACATATTTTTCCAAAATAGTAGTTGCGCCAATAGTTACCATAAATTGTATTGCATTACCAGCTAGACAATGTTCCTATACATATTTCATGAGGTACTTTAATAGCATGCAGAGGCAATTCAAGCATACAATCTTATTCTACTGTTAGGAAAAGGTAATTTCGCTTGAAAGATAATCATTTTAGCAAGCAAAGAACGTTACAAAGTAAAGTTTTGTATACCATACCGGTTGCTGAATTATATATCAAATCGTATATGGTCTGGTTGCGACATACAATTGTAAGGATTGAAAAATGTATCAATATTCGTAAATACCAATAAATTATAGAAGCATAACATTCAAGAAATAGTAATTTAATTCTTCTTGTCTACCTGGTATTAAAGCCAAAGTAGGTATTACTGGTAATAGCAATAAACGCCGTCCACACAACGATTAGTTCCATCTTTGTAGCATTTCTTTCGGTAATAATCATACTCGAGGAGATAAAAGCTATCGAAAAGGAAAACTTCAATTTCCTTCGTAGCAAATTGAGAATCTTAAGCGACGAAACGTAATGGATAAAAAACTAAGAACTGGGAAAACACGGACGCAGAGGATTTAATACAACTCCAGCATACTGAACATTGATTACTGTTTAGAACTACATAATTGACGGAACATCACAACTTTTGAAAACTCACGAGCGGAAACGTTGCTAACAAATTTATCGACCTACAGAAGTTCCCTTTTCCATATAAACGTGCTTTAACTTGGTTAACGGTCGCTGAAGCAAATTGTATACCACTTCCTAACATCTTCTGCATCTTTAATGCCCATTTTAATTGCTGAATAAGTTTTTCATTAACTGGGTCCTGCAATGTCGCACTTTATGTGTGATAGTTTAACAACTCTTGTTTCCTCAAAACATCCAATTTCAGGCACCACATAGCTCTGGAAAATATGACCTGATTTTTTGCACTAACGTCTTTTACTTTTCCAGACTAATTAATAATGAATGAATCAGTTTCGTAACACAATTTTCTTATGAAATTTTAATGGAAATATGTGTAAGATCTCAAGGCACACAAAAAATTATTTTTAATGTGATATCTCTATGTATGTATGCCTATTTGCGTGTGTATGTAACTACCAACTTATCGGAATTAGTAAATCAGATTTAAATGAAAGTGTGGATATGTGTCCAGGTAAATTGCAATGGTATGAACCAACTTATTTATGTAAGTCGAATACCTTTTTGCCAAACCCTATAACAACAAAATTAAGATTTCTTCAATGTTTTAAAACTAGAAGGTTATTGCAACTTTCTTTGAGACAAATTGTAAACCTGGCAGCTATATATCTCCGCTATATATGTATTCATACTAACCCCCATAGATATTATATATATATATATATATATTCATATATACACATATATATTTATATGTATATAAGCAATAAGTAGTAATATAATTGAAGAAAGTATCGCTTTTCCATAACAAGTAAATATTTTCCAATTGTTTCCCAACATTTTGTAGAAGTTTTCTCCCATTTTCCAATATATAAGGTTTGTTAGCATTACTTTACATTACTTGGAAAACACATGAGTCAGAAGTAAATTATAGAACACCCTCCGTACCATACAGTACTTCAGCAGCCATCAGTTAGTAGTGTTCTTGAATTCTTAAATTGTTTGATGAAAAAGTAGATTACACGGTTAACACGATAATGAACGTACATAAATACATGTTGTAGAAACCGATTTATCAAAATTAACAACTATATTACCACAGGTAGATATTCCACTTAGATTTATTTACCAGAGAAATATATGTGTTGAAAGTAAGTTGTGGGATACCTCGCTTACATATAGTACCATATAAGTTTAAAAATTTAATACATTAGATGCTCAATTATATTTTACTTCATGTGACTGCGGAAAACTATGCCTGTGGCGCACCAGTACTTAAATTTATCTTCATTTCGTAATGTAGAATGCACGACTGAAATGAAAATGAAGCTCTATCAATAACAAATACCTTAACTGATTATTCACATCCACCTTTAGATGTTTCTCTCCCATTACTGAATATAAACGGTGTATTGAAGTTATTTGTGATTACTTGGGAAATATATGCGTTAGAAGCAAATGTTTGGACACTATCCATAGCTCTAGATCTATAAATTAATGCACTGCGTTTCATTACCTAGGAGTTACTCGTTTAACTTTACAGTATTTACCATAACAATATCCATTTACTTAACTTATCTAAACAAAAAATTTTCCTCGATTTCTATCACTATCTTGCAGAGATTGTCCTTCAGTTTAGGAACATATGGGATGTGTTGGGATTATTCAATATCGTGCGAATACATACGTAAGAAATGAATTCAGAGACATCTTCCATACCGGTAGATCTTTAAATGAATGCAATACAATTAATTACCGATGATTTTTGGATTCAACTTTAACTGTTAAATTGTCTACAAATCATAGCCATATCCTTGGTTCTATATTATATGCAAATCACTTTTAAATTCTACATAAATTAGATTCCAATTTTTTATAATGTAACAGTAGATTAGAATGTTGAAAAAATGAAGCTCCATAACTACTTGCTATAGAATTGCAAAGAATAGCAATATCGTTTTTCCAAAACAGATATGTTACTAATTTTTTACCACTATGTTTATTCAATACATTCAATTATCGAGGACTTTCGGTTTAAGTTTATCGTCGTTCAGCAGACATTCTATGACTTTAATGTTTCGTTGTTTGCAAATATTAACTGTCCTTAGATCCGCATTATGTGAAAATTTATATTTAATAGTATATACAAGGGAATAAAAGTTAATGGACGAAGTACCATGAAGATTATAAAAAATATTATAGTACATGTAAAAGTGGTACTTAAACGTACCTTGAGAACTGTATAATATAATATTAAGTTACATGAAACAAACAACTATTTTACGGCGTTCTCACTACCACCTTGTAATAGTTTTTCTCCTATTTAGGATTATACGTGATTTCTTAGGGTTATTTCAATTAGGTACTTCGTAAATGCATATGTCGGAATTCAATTCTGGAACACCCTCCATATATATGCAATACCTCTAATTATTCAAGATTTTTGAGTTCAAGTTTAGGATATACACCGTTAAGTAGACACTCCATATCCTTTACTATTAAGTCATCCTATGTCTTTGGCCCTCCCTTATCTTCCAATTTGTTAATAAAGTTTCTATGACGTAAGAACAAAATAACCAATCATTTCACTCTTTTTACTGCATCTTACAGAGCTGCTCTTTCCGTTAAAAGGGGAAGTTGCCTAGAAAATATATTTGTCGGAATTGAATTCTGAAACACACCCTCCACATATATATATATATATATATATATATAT
>JABXWE010020420.1:0-12002 GCA_014611495.1 Limonius californicus | reverse complement strand
AAGGTTATTACCTAATTGTAACTAATTTATATATATATATATATATATATATATATTATAAATAAAACTAATTTGTAAATCCAAAGTGGCAAACACGTAAAAACTTGTCTGGCTTGTGATAACTGAATAGAAATTACTGACCTACCTAATAGTATTGGTTTGTGGCAGGTGATAAGAAATGTTTTTGCACTTCTATCTTACTCTCCTTTGCATAACATGTCTTTGAACTCAAATTTTTGTTATTATCTTGCGGTACTCAAACAATTTTGGGTCAAATTTTCAATTATTATTTTCTCATATCTTAAGGGTCCCATTGCCAAAGAAATGTTTTTTCTAGTTTGTATATATTGTAATCTACCATCGGATTTAATATTTGTACCTATTTCTGATACACCCTGTATATGTAACATTAAGTTTAAAAATTCTAACGCAAGTATGTAATTATTATATATATATATATATATATATATACCTATATATCAAACCGAAAAATAATTCAGAGAAATGTATAGTTAAGTTAACCAGGGCCATAATCTTTAAGAGCAAACATTGTTGTAACATGTCATGTAAAATGAAAAATTTCGACAACCGAAACAAAGGCTATAAGCGTTCAAAAATTTATTATTAATGAACCAAGAACGACCCAAGCGTAGAATCTAAAACTTGTAGCACGAATTCGAAGATGTAATCTCTACTTGACATTATGGTATTTCAAACTCGAAACGTCTAGCTGTCCAAAGAGCTGTTCAGCAGGTGTCTGCCTGCGTGCGGAAAAAATCTTTTTTTCTCTTCAGTGACATAATATGACAGATTTTTTTACTAGAGCTAGCACCGCGTTATTCAAATCTTACTGTTAACCAAATGCTACGACCGATATACATAAGCGCGGAATCATAATTTCGGTAAATCGAAAAAAATGTTACGTCGATTTAGGAAAGATACCTAGGTAGCTAGTTGTTTGGAAAAATGACATTCAATATTTTTTAAGTGAGTGTGCTCAAAAGGAATGCAGATACAATAGCATTGGATTGCCCCCCGCAGTTCTTAGTGGACATTGATGCTCTTCTCTTTTATGCAGGGCCGTATTAACCGACATTTGTTTTAAATATAAGAAGATCGTTGTTGATTTGTTCCAGACTGATTATACTGATAATCAAAACAATTTAAAAACTTGATTTATTTAAAAATTTTAAACATGTTTTATATAGTTTCCAGAAATATGTTTTCGTTAAAGTGTTACATATACAATATATTTTTTAATGTTAATGAAAAATGTGTACATATAGTAAGAAATTATTAACTAAAATAGAATGGGGGGGGAGGGTTAACTAACCTACTTTATTTGGTAATATTGAACCAATTGCTTGGAAAATTTTGAAATAATTTAATTTGGTGTAAACGCAATCAGATACAATTTTAGACTATATAAACTATTTAAATTAATATTAAATTGTTAATTATTTGACATACAAGGTTTGCACTTGTAGAAAAAAAACTGGAAATAAATAAATTATCTGAAAAGGACTCTTGATATTAGAATGGTGTGGGATGGGAGGTGATATTACTCTAGATAATTATAGATAACAAGAGTGAACACCTAGATTGTTATATTTTGTTCATGCTATATTTATTAAATACGAAGATAATAACTTCCATTTTGTAAATATTCATAGAAAACATTTGGGGATATGAATTATTGGCGAAACCCCAAAATTAGATCGCGATTATTAGGAAACTACACCCTACACTGCATAATGAAACTGTGACAAACCAAACAAATATATGAAAGCTGCGTAACGTTGGGGCTGAAGTTAGCAGTAAAGGCTTAGATTGCCACAGAAATACAATACTGCAACATTGCTTTGTACAATCATATAAGAAATAAACACATATAAGAAGAAATGAGCCCAATTTAAAACATATTTAATAGAATATCCGAAACAAAATTAAATGATATAGATATATGAGGATGATGTCTAAAGGAAGCATCCACAAAAACTATGGAGATGAGCAAATAATGGATGAAAGCAATAACAAACAAAAATAAAGGGAAGAGACCCTGAGAATGACGATTGTATTAATAAAAGACACTGGAAATCCTGATTCGAGAAACGTCATTAAGAATAGCTGTACAACGTTCAGTATATATGTACAGTGATACTACTTATACCTGTATAATTCTGTATAATGGCCACCTGGTTAAAGTGACAACTTTACTGGTCGTTTGTGTAGGGATGCAAATGAAATTGATGTAGCAATTGTGGATAATTTTCTAAACAAACAACAGTCTTTTATTCAAACATTATAATATATAATAAACAAGGAAATAAGCATGTACTTGTACTGTTTCCTGGTGTAATACGTACTTAAAGTCAATAGATGTCATAGTTTCTTATTTTCAGTTTATAATTATAACCTATATTTGCAGGTCATTATATACATTTAAAAATGCATTTTCTCCGCCTGCTTAAAGTGGCCATTTTCTACTAGAAACCTTGGGTGACCCTACGTTACAATTAAAAAAACAGGTCTCCTTTATATTATTTTTTGATTATATTATGGTACAAATTATTATAAAACAATGCTACCTACAATTTAGCATTCAAAGCGAATGTTTTTCTTAGTCGTATTTTTTAAAGTAAATTTTGAATTTGAAAACTGCTGGGTTATAACCAACATTGACGTAAATCAAACCACTTTCCACAATAAACAAATATGTTACGTTACATATGTATACTTTTAAAAAGAACGCGTCAATTACGCCTATTGTGTAGACAACCAACTATACCCACAACTAAAAAACAGAAGTCAACGTCACTATAGTTGTGTATTATTTGAGTATGAAAGTTATGTTGGTGCAGTGTTTATATTAAATAAGTAAATCAAAACAAGTTGAACAACAACGACGATTATTATTGTAAAACATTAAATGTCAATAACAGAAAACGGAAATTAAAATAAAACAATAGTTACAACAAGCATTCGAAATGGCCACCTTCTACTTCTAAACAATAACCTAAACGGTGTTGAAAAGCACAGCATTTGCAAGAAAGTCGAGATTCATGCTATTGCATTCGGTACGTATGCGATCTTTTAATTCATCAATACTTTGTATTGAAATATTTGTATAAATTTTTGATTTCAGATATCCCCAAGCAAAGACGTCATTGGGCGACAAATCTACGGAACGCGGGGGCCATGGTATAGGACCGAATCTTCCTATCCAACGCCCTGTCGTTTAGAAAGTTTCTCATAGCATTCGTGGAATGCGGAGGGTCTCCATCCATCTGAAACCACGGGTCATCGATGTTTAAGTTATCTATCTATTGCCGGAATGATGTCGTTCCTTAATAGCTCTAAAAATTTGGCTGTATTGAGATTACCATCAATTAAATATGGGCCGATAAGCTTATTTTCAACTATTCCTAGTCATACGTTAACTTTCCCAGTGTATTGACTGTGAGTTAAGTTTTGTAAATGGCAGTTAGTGCGGGACCAATATCTAAGGAATAAGTTTATCGGGATACTGGATAGTGGATAGATGAGGAATTATAATACATACCGAAAATTTTGTTATTGACTTCTCCATTTATTGTGAAAGTTGCTTCATCACTAAAAACTATCTTATTTAAAATGTATTCATGTTCATTCAGCAAATTAAAGAATGTTTCACAAAAGATTGTTCTTTTTTCTTTGTCTCCGTGGAATAGTTGTTGGTGATTCGAAAATTTGTACGATTTATATTTAAATTCTTTTAGGGTTATAAATACCGAGGTTTTAGAAACATTAAAATGTGAACCTATTTCTCGTAGTGATACTATGGGGTTTTCTTCAACGTAGCATAAAATATGTAATTTCATTTCTTCGGCTAAAACGTGGTTACTTTTAGTTCTTATTTTATGGGAATTTATTACGCTCCCGGCTGATTCAAATTTTCTAACAATTGTTTGTATGGTTCGAATACAAGGAATAGGTCTTTCTGGATATTTTAGTGAAAATAAGTCTCTCGCAGTTCTTAAGCTGTTACCATTCTGATACCAGATTAGAATTTCCACTTTTTCGTCTTTACTGTGCATGGTTGTATAAAAATAGCAAAAAGATACTAAAGACAAATTTTATTTTTTAATCTTGAATTAATTTCATTGTTTTCGCTTTAGTTGTCTGTATAGTTGGTTGCCTACATAATAGGCGTAATTGATGCGTTCTTTTTAAAAATATACATAGGCAATGTATACTAAAAAGAAAAATTCCCTGTATATACACATATAACCCAGGAAAAAACCAATAGCGTCTTTTAAATACGTTGTCTGTAGCATTCGGTACTTAAAATTTATTTTTGACAGCCTTTAATAAGTTAGGCTAAAGTTTATTTTAAACTTGTATCTTATTTTTAAACAGTAAGGTATTGAAACTGAAATGTTCAAGCGGCCATAGCGGCAAGCATTTGAAAGGCAGATGATGCAGACAAACATATTTGGGCTTTTCTTGGTTATCTGGTTTGAAATTTATTATTCCATTAAAAATATGTGTTTCCACAAAATGTCCTACATGACTTTAAGTTAAATTGATCGAATTGTGGGTGCGATATGTTAGTTTCAAGAATTGTTTGGTGTAAGCGCATGTGAGTACAGCATCAGAAGACTTTTAGACTACGGTTCTGTTAAAAACTGGCCAGTCAGCGACCGATCTGACCACGGAAAGCACCAAGCCTTGCCGCTTGCCACAACCACATCTAACAAAGCAAAGTCTTCAACTTCGCGAACTCGATGTGTGTCGAGAGCGCTACGCTTCTTGCGCTCGCGCTGCTTTTTGCAGCTGTGTTGCAGTGCCATAAAAACAATGGATAATTGGACATTTAGGATAAATTCTTGCCAGGTCAGTTGCAATTTCTGCTTCTAATTTTAACAGTTGCATTAACAACTCGGGTCCTCGAGTATTGGTTCAAGAGATGTCAAAATGTCGACGACCTTTCAGTTTTCGCTAAGCGCTTTACCCTACATTAAAATCACCAGACTTTTTTGCATTTCCTCGATTCGATCGAGTCTGCAATTGCTGATGTTTGGCCCCTTCGGTGTCGCCAAAACTGCAGATTCGCGTTGCACAACTGCAGGGCGAAATTAATGTCATTGCCTACATATGAAATAGCATGCAATGAAAACTAGCAAAGTTATGAAGAAATATGCCAAGCCTTCGTCATGTGACTGATACAGGAATGCTGTACGAATCCGTGCGGTTGTAGATGCCATAATTGTAGATATGTTGTAGAATCACATATTTATGTTACATTTTCTGCAATTTTCTGCCGACAATCCGATGCAGCAAGTTTGCTAAAGTCTTACTCAAAAACGAAATTTTAATGCACTGTTTACCCACACTCGACCTTTTGATATTTTATACACGCAGCGACCCACCAATTAAAATTATGCTGTATTTCTATTTATGGAAGAAAATTAAGTTATTTTAATGCATGTATCCACAAGCAACCTCGGAAACTTTAATGCTACATTTGGTAATTTTCAGCTATCTATTGGTTATTATGTAAAAGATAAATAGTTAAAATGACTGAAAATACCTAATTATTACATGGTTTGTGTATTTTTAAAAAACCGAATTCAGTTAAAATGAAACGACTTTTAATATCTTTCCCCATTAATAATAATTTAATAGTGTCATAGAATTCAATAAAAGATAGGTTATTTCGATGCAAACTTAGATGCCGTATATTTTTAAATAATTGTTTAGTTTCAAATTATTTAAATAAATGCGTGTTTATTATTTAATTCGGGTGTGATTTATTAAATCTTTTTTTAGTTTTTTCATAGAAGATGTACCATAAAACATAACATTTAAAAAAAGATATTGTCAATTTTTGTTACATAATTCACACATACCTTTCCTTATATGTATATATATATATTATTTTCAGTGAGACATAAAACTGGTTTTTGGTTTAATTAATCCATGGAAAGTAGGTCCTTCTATAAATTTATCTATTTTAATTATTATTGCAGAAACCATTTAATGTTGTTAAACATGTCTAAATAATTTCAAACACAACTAGCAGGAAAACCATATTTTTTTCTGAATTAAGGTTATGTATTTGCAGTTAGTTTATTAATATTTTTTAAAAAGAATTCTTATTTTTGTTACATAATTCATCTTATTGATGCTTTTATAAATTGCATTTAGAACTAGTCTTTATTTAATTATTGAATACAAACTAATAATTTTTACCATGACAGTGCAACAGCAGTACCAAAACGATATTATATATATAGAGGGTGTTTAAATACGTTAGGATATTTTACCCACTTACAGGTCTCATCAATACAAACAAAAGGGTAGTAATAAACATGGGTGCAAAAATCAAACGTTTTCGCGATATGCAGTTTATTTAAAAAAATAAATATTGCTTGTTATTTCAATAAGTTTCCCACCCAGTAAAACATAATAGCCGTGTAAATAAAACATTTTAGTTACAAATAATTAAAGTAGTAGTTCTACATGTCCTCCTTCCATTTGTACACATCCTTCGCATCTCCGTAAAAATGAAAATTCTTTCAAAGATTCCCGGATTCATACGAACAGTCTGGCAGGCATGTTCTATTCGCTCTCGCAATTCGTTTAAATTATTCACAGGGCTTGAATAAACTAACGACTTTAAATACCCCCCAAATACAAAATTCGAGCGGATTGAGATCAGGAGATATAGGTGGCCACACAACTGGACCCCCTCGCGCTATCCACCTGCCGTTGAAATTTTCGTTTAGGAAATTTCTGACCATGATTGAAAAATGTGCAGGAGCCCCATCGTGCATCAACCACATATTCGTTCTAACAATCCAGTCAAACGATTCGGAAGAAAAAAAGTCCTATCATATGGTCTCCAAAAAGACCAAGCCAACGTTAATTGAAAATCATTGTTGATCATTCCATTCAATAATAGCATGAGGGTTTTCATCTAACCAAACATGGCTGTTGTGGAAATTAAAAATGCCATTTCTTGTGAAACTAATTTCGTCAGTAAATATGACTTCACTAACTAAGTTTGCGTTTTCCGCAACTCTTGTCAGTGCCCATCGACAAAACACCAGACGTGCAGCATAATCAGGCACAATAAGAGTCTGTACCCTTTGAATATGGTATGGGTACAACTGCTCCTCACGTAACATTCTCCAAATTAGGGAAGCATTAATATTTGTGTCGGCAGAAAGTCTTCTAGTACTGGTACCTTTTTTTTCATTCATTCATTCATACTACCGTCACACCCCCCGCCCCCCGGAACCGCTTTCGCATTACTTCAGGGAGGTGCGGACGTCCCTTACACACTAACCATTCATGCAACATGCATTTCGCTGTGGCCTCGAGTGGCAACGCGTTTCCGCACTACTCCATCGAGGCCCCTAGTACTGATACCTGGATTTTCTTCAATCCTCCTCAAAATGTTACGTTCCGCTTCAGAAATAGAAACTGATCTAGGCCGACCACCAGGTGGTAGATCAGTTTGTACTCCCTCCCGATTTCTTGATTTAAATGCTCCAACTTCGGATAAACGGTAATGCAAATTTGTAATAAGTTTGTCACACGGAAGGTCCGGTTCGGAAAGGCTTCGGCATACAAGCGACGTGCCTCATAAGAATTACCATTGGCCTTACCATACACGAAATGCATATCTGCCATTTCCGCATTGGTACACAATAACAATATTGACACTTACAAAAACTCAAACAAATGTTGTTGGAAGTGGATAACTTCCATAGCAGACGTGATAAATACGATTTTGCACTCTTACTCTACGTAATAATAATTTGGCTGTATCTTGAAAACGGTTGATTTGCGAACCCATGTTTATTACGACTTTTTTGTTTATTGATATGAACTATAAGTGGGTAAAATATCCAAATGTATTTTTTAAACACCCTGTATATATATATATATTATTATTATAATTATTATTTCTTAATTTAATTTATTCTCAGATTTGTGTCTGGTATATAATACAACATGCGAATATATATCATGACATCTTGCTTATCTATTGATGTAAAGAGTTTCTGACCATCCGTCATATATTTAGTACGAGGGCAGCCTTTTACGTTTTTACAAAAACTAGGAAGGAAAAAATCTTTTGGAACAAACTGTTTTATTGCTTTTCAAAATATTCGCCTTTAAGATTTATACAGTTTTGCATGCGTTGAAACCAATTCTCGAAACATTTTTTCCACTCTAAAGTTGGTATATCTAAAACATGGTTTTTGAAGGTTTTTTCGAGAGATTCTTGAGGTGATGAAAATCGCTATCCACGCATTTTTTGTTTGACATTCGGGAACACAAAGAAGTCATTAGGCGATAAATCAGGTGAATACGGGCAATGAGACATTAATTCGATGTTTTTCTCCTTCAAATAATCAATTGTTTGACGTGCTGTGTGAAAGCTGGCATTGGCATAATGAAGAATGATGCGACGTTTTCGCTTGGTTTTCCTGGTTTCGTCGATGACTTCTGGCAAACAAATTGTATACCATTCAGCGTTAACAGTTCCTCGGCCCTCTAAAGGAATGGTTGCCACATGTCCAGTACAACCGAAGAAACAAGAGATCATTTTCTTGGAAGTACTTCGTGGACGAACAACTTTTGTGGGATTCAGTTCATCTTGGAACACCCAAACAGTGGATTGCTGTTTAGTTTCCGGCTCATACGAATATATCCAAGTTTCGTCACCTGTTACGATATTGTATACGGAGTTTGCAGTTCCTCGATTTTTTTAACCATTCCTTTACACCAATTAACAGGAGCCTTTTTTGAGCTTCGGTCAAACTATGCGGAATCCATCGGAAACAGATCTTTTTCACAGCTAAATGCTCATGCAAAATGGAATGTACTGCAGTCTTCGATATGCCTAAGGATGCCTCTATCTCACTCTAAGTAAAATGCCGATATTCTTCAATCATGTTGCGCACAGCATCGATGTTTTTTGGAATAACAACCGATTTCGGTCGACCCTCGCGAAATTCATCACTGACGGACGCGCGACCACGACGAAATTCTGCAAACCAATTGTAAATAGACTTTTCTGATGGTGCTTCATTACCAACAGTTGAACAAAGCGATTCTATGCATTGTTGTTGAGTTAGGCCTTTACTAAAGTGCTAAAAATCATCCAACGAAAACCTTCACGTGAAATTTCCATTTTTCAACAAAAATGCTTTTTTTTTAAACGCTCACTGTAACTAAACTACTCTGTCCATTTCTAAGCTGCCACTGTTTTTACAATAACAAATGTCAAATTTTACGAAAATAATAATGACACATCTCAAAAGCACCATCTAGTGGTCGTTTGTAAAAACTTAAAAGGCTGCCCTCGTATAACAGCTTTTTGCATTTGTATGTATATGTTGGGGTTTAGATCGAGTATCCTGATAAGCCCTGTGACCAATATTATAATTGATATTATATAGACCTTCTTCATATCCCAGATCCTGCTTATCTCATCTACTAGTTCAGTGTACTTACGAATTTTTTCTTGGAGCGTATCTTTGAGGCGGTGTGTGTTAGGGATTGCAATGTCTATTATATATGTCACAGTGTTTACCTTATCTTGTAGCACAATATCAGGTCTGTTATTTTGTATCGTCCTATCTGTTATGATGGTGCGATCGTAGTACAGCTTGTAATTATCGTCTTCAATGGTTTTATCCGGCGTATACTTATAGTAAGGTGTTGGTCTACCTATGGCTAATCCGGATTTAATAAGTAAAGCTTGGTGAATTATATTGGCTACTTGATTATGACGATGCAGGTATTCATTCAGTGCTAGTAGTGGACATCACCCAATAACATGTTGGATACTATCGGTATTATAATTATTATTATTATTATTATTATTATTACTATTATTATTGAGGCGGTCGTGGGCTAGAGGTTAGCGCGTTAAACTTCTACGCCGAAGGTCCTGGATTCAATTTTTAACGACCGTTCTTCCTAGCAAGGCAATGGCAAACCAGCAATGTATTCTGCTTAGTACATTTTCTCTGGAGTAGAAGTGTTTACACTTCCCGTGGTTCGGAATCCACGTTAAGCTGTAGGTCCTCTATGTCTGTGTCACTTTAAACGCGCAACACAGGCATAGGAGAGAAGATCGCTACATCTCGTAAGAGATAAAGCACTCGAAGAACAAGATCATTATTATTATTATTTCCTAATCTACTTTAGGTTTTTTAAACTTATTTTTCTATAACATGAATGAAGATTCACTCAAAATGTACAAAAATGGAACAGTTTAAATGGATTCAGACAAGTTTTCGATTGTTCAATTTTTTGTTGCATAATCATGTCTATTTCATTATTCTCTGTTTGATTATTTAACGCTGGCTAACCTTTTTTAACATTCGCGGTACGATTTACTAACACAAATGAGGGGGGGGGGTAATTACCGTGTAAATTTGAGAAAGAAGTTTTACTGCTAGACACATACTGTTTAAATTCATTATTTCAGTTTCGTTTTTCGATAAAAGAAGCAATTTGTTCCAATCAATTAATTCATGTCTATCTTATATGTTACATATTTTTTTACTGTATGTCAATTCAGCGTAACTGTTTCTCGTACTTCAGCTACGTTTACTACTTATTAATGCAGAAATTATGTAACATCAGTACACACCTTTTTTTTAAATAGAAAATGAGACGATTTCAATACAAGGCTAGTATTTTCTTGAATTGGTTATTTGAGATTGTTTCATATAGTTTCCAAAATCTTTAATTCACTATTTAGAAAAAAGAAACACTGTAAGGGTATTATGACACGACACAGAGTTTTGTACAAAATTCTGTAGATTCGCGTTCAGAATCGGCGCCGTATCGATGCACAAACCAGCAATTTTTAGTATTCAGTAATGGTCACAAAGGCAGGGGGGTAAATCTTTTACCACTTATTTACACTTGTATATCTTAAACACACCGAAAAATAATACAATATGAAACGCCAACAAATTTACCAAGATTTGTGGTTATGTAAACGACGGGCAATAATTATTATGAAACCTTGATAGAATTTTACATTATCTAGTCACGTGATTATTTTGACAATTTTCTCGTAGATGTCGACGTAATTTTCACCTATTTGACAGACACAATTTTTCACAAAATTCTGGTTCGTATCGTACATATTTTGCAAAATTTTATACAAAATTCTGTGTCGTTTTATACTAGCCTAAGTAAATGAATATGAATTGCCGCTACATAAAGCAAGAAACAATTAACCAATTTTCGAAGAATTTGTGGATTTTACAATTTGAACCAATTATCTTATACTTGCTAGCACTCAGGCACTCGCAGGGGGGGGGGCAAAATTACAATCCATCACTAAGTATAATCGCCGGCTTAAGACAAAATTTGGCTACGTGATGCGGAAATCCTTGCGTTACTATTCTGCATAAAAACATTTCTTCCGCTTTGAGAATATGCTGCACTAAATTATAGTACGTAGGTGGGCATCACTGGATGCACAACCTTCACGTCAATCACCTATTCGTGTTTGTTAAATAATCTACTGAATGTCATTGTATGAAAGATTGTAGAGACAATAACTAAATTAAAAAAAAATTTTAGTACAAAAGTGATAACAACAGCACAATTGAATTTCCTTGGTTGCTTTTAAATAATCTTATAAATATACAAAAATTTAGAATTCAATTTAAAAACGTCATTTAAATGGTTTAAAAGATAATAAAAGACTAATCTAATTAATCCAAATATTTATTATTAAAAGTATAATTTTGCTAACAATTCAGATAATTTTTAAGTATTAAGAAACTACCAACTTAACAAAGAAAGTTATGTATACAGATCGACCAATACAGCTGGTATGTTTAGGCTGCTTTCCGGAACTTCCAGACGTGTTGCCATGACTGATAGTGATATTTGTATGTATTCATGCGGAAAAAGTTTTTCCAAATTGAAATTACTTAAAAACTACTTAATATATATATATATATATATATATA
>JABXWE010020418.1:0-34668 GCA_014611495.1 Limonius californicus | reverse complement strand
TAAGTACCAAATCAATAATGATTAATTTCCTAAATATTTCATTATTTGCTAATTACTAAATCAACAAAATTAAAAATCCATAATTAAATAAGACAACATCCTGCTACTTGCATTTATGATAACATCAAATAAGGGCCATAATCCTAAGAATTTCTTGGAACTAAACTAATAATCAATTAGCAAATAAAAAATCTCAGTTAAATATAGTTGTAAAAATAAGATAATCTGCAGTTAGTCATTCGAAGAAGTCATTTGAAAATAGGAAAGAATGCGGAAGTGATATAATTTGCCTAAAGCCAAATTTTGTATAAACCATTAGACCTGGTTTTCGGCTATGTACGTACAAATTCAGCAGAAAATTACAATTCCACAACTTATTGTAACACCTCGGGGACTAACTAGGTAGTAAAGCTAGTTTTGAAGAGAACCTTGAACCAAGGAAAGGCAAGCATTTAACAGGGAATAATAAAATTCTCGATGAATTCCTAATATGATAGATATAACTGTTTGTTATCTCCAACCATCAGCATTCGTCGATCGTCTATTAATAGATTATGATTCTGCATCGTAAACTGAATTGTTTTGGACAGGTCAGAATCAATTTATAGCTACTAAAAGTGCCGTTTTAGGAGTTCGATCTTCGAAGTGATCTGGTTTTAAGGTAAATTTCTGTTAAAACTTTACGAGATTCTAAATGAACCGTTAAAAAATAATTACTTGCACATTATGGGGTTTATAATTGTATGGTGAAGTGGTTATCAAGTAACACATGGCTTATTTAAAGAAGAATTCTTGGATTTCTATTTAAAAATTGCTATTTAACTTATAAATTTTGAATGACCCGGATTTCGATCATTATCCATTGCTGTTATTTATAATTTATTTGATTATATACGATTTTAGCAATAGATTTTTTCGAGATTTTAAAATTCACATCTTGAAATACAAAGTAAAGTTTGTATTTCTATTGAAGCCTTAAAAACTAACATAAAAACACTATTAGTCACATCTTTTTAAAGTTAACGTTATTCTGCTACTACGGCCAATCATCGATGGTAGTCAGCCATAAATTCTAGAGCGATAAGTCTTTTCCCGTGTTCAACAATATATAGAAAAGGGTGTTGTGTTGAAAATTTTTATTGGAAAAACATGAAAATGTATTTTTTAAATTAAATAGTTAAAGGCCAGTTCTACTTACCAAATCTTTTAATTAGTGAACTGTATCTTGATTTTTTGAATAACAACTATCGAAAGACGTGCCTCTGAATGATAGGGTTCATCTATAATTTATGCACGATGGGGCTCCTCCACATTTTTTAATCTATGTCAGAGAGATCCTAAATCAAACCTCTAACAAGAAGTGGATAGGACAATGAGGAATAGTGTCATGTCCCTACGTCCCCTAACAGCGAATAGAAAAAGCCCGCCAGCATATTAGCGCCTTCTAGGAGTATTTGAGAGGATGGGAGTTTCTGTCCATCACAGCCTGCTAGATAGGCTCAACGGAAAGAGAACAGCCCTCGTATATTAATATCCAAATTGTATGTCCCCAAGTTATTATTACCGTTTCTTCATTGTAATGAAAATAATTTACACAATTATAATTCAATAAACATTTTTAAAAGTTTCCATAGATTCAAGCTACGTCGTTTCAATACCACAGTATTAATAATATTGTTTATGTTTTTGTAGTTCTGCATTCGAACCTGTGTGCGGATATCTTGAAAAAAATTTCCACGCCAGTTCTACCATCTAATAGTAATGAAAATACAATTTGTCCATATTTCTTTACTATAAAATACAGGGTGTCCCAACTGAAACAGTCCACCATAAATAATTTTGTATATAATAAAATATGAACAAATCGACCGAACACGTCAACAATAGCTTGAAGAGCGATATCTTTTACCATGTCTTTTAATATCTATCCTATTTCATCCCCTTCAACCCCATGAGCAAAAAACAACTACAACTTGTAAATAATCAAATTTGAAAATATTGGCGGATATCTTTTACCATGTGATAGATGACTTACATCCTCCTAAACCCCACCACCCTCAACCTCAAAAAAATTATTAATTATTTTAAGTAACATAGCAACAACACAAAATAATACAATGTTTGTTTTTTAACTCCTTGGTTACCAGTCGCATTTGCGCCGGCGCCCGCGTTATATATTGTACTATTTTGTGTGGTTGCTATGTTACTTAATAACTTCAACATTTTTGTGAAATTTCACACACGCTTTGGAAACTTCAAATTGCAATTTCTCAAAAACGAATAAATAGAATGGCGCAAACTTTCAAATGAATTCGACACCCCATGCTATTTAGAATTTTGGGGTTGGTGGTGGTGGGGGCTAAGGGGATGTCAATCATCTATAACATGGTAAACGATGTCTGCCCATGTTTTCGAATTTAATTATTTACAAAGTTATTTAGGGTGGACTGTTTTAGTTGGGACACCCTGTATATAAACATTAAGATAAGTACATAACAGTTCAAAACAAATATGTACAGTTCAGTTAATGGAACTGTAATATCAGTAGTAGTATTGTTCAAGAATGAGTAAAGAAAATTGTAAGTAGTGTAATAAACGTATAGCAAATATTTGAAAAGATAGCGTTGGGTTTACTCATCAGCAATTCGAAGCATTTGAAAATTATTCCCAAATATTAAGCAGTTTACCAAAATTAATTTTTATCTTTTTGCATCTACAGCATCTTCTAAATTTTTAATCATATAGCTATTTGGCGGTAGATTTCCTGCACAAATAAATAATTAAAAATTGCTCCCACCAGTAATGGGACCTCAAAGTTGGCTCATATTCATTTTAAAACAATTTAACGTTTCTCTGATGTAATAATTAATAATTTTTTGACTATATGGCAATAACAATAGCTAATGACAATAATACAGCAGACTTTTTTATTGTAAGTCAATCTATGAAGAATACACTGTATATTGTATAGTGTGTTCTAAAGTATACTACTTTTAGGTTTAGGTTAGGTTTAATTTACGTTGAGTCTAGGTTTAAATTGAGTCAGGGTAGTTTAAGATAGCTTGATTTAGGTTAGGTTAAGCTAGCAATTTTGGGAAATATGCAACTAAAGCATTGAATATCAAGACCTCCAACAAGGCTATGTCCAATGAAAGAGAAGGATTCATCAGGTCCAGTGAAAGCAATTGCAGATTATCGAAGGTAAACAAGAACTAGTTTTTTGGGTGGTCTTTGAAACTTCAAAAGCTAAACTCGTAGCATTTTTAAAGATGTTGGCGGTGTGTTTGTACTGTCTATCAATGTTTTTTAAAGTATAAATCGATTAGATAATTCAAAATAAGAAAATAGCACAATATTTGAAAAGCAGTGTGTTCAATTAGTGTATCTTCCTAATCATGACATGCAGGTCACAAACCTGGACACTAAAAACAATATGGACAAACTCAAAGAGTAATGGAAAGGTGTACACACCACTAAGCGACAGGAAAATTAACACGTTGAAATTGAGTTTTGCGGGATGTAACGTTAGACAAAGAGACGGGATATGGAATGCTGTCTCACTCAACAGTAGAAACCATGAGCAGTCAAAAGACAACGTGGTCAACCACTAATGAGGAGGATAATATCAAGAGAAGGGCTGGATGTGGGTGGATGGAAAGAGCGCAAAGTAGATGCATATGGCAGGAGTCAGGAGTCAGGAGTCAGGACATGCCTATGTCAGGTTAAAAAAAGATTTTGTTTTTAAGTAAAATTTTATGGGGTTTCAAATGTATACTTGTAAGAGGTATCACAGAAAATTTGGCATTCTGTTCATTACATAGAGTTTGTAATCCTCCGCCATCACCTGAAGTTTGAACAATATCATCGCCTCTGCTTGTGATCATTTTTATTTAAAATTACGTATGTATATCGTAGACAGATTTTTGTTTTCCTGCAAGAACGTATCTTCTACAAAGTAAGTCCTACTTAACAATTTAAAGTTTAACATTAATGAAATTAGTGGTGCAAGCTCAGTTGCCTAAGCGCTAACTTTTGGGGCAAAACGTCGATTGTGGCTTGATTCCCCGGTATTACCACGCAGCCTATAAAAATCTTGTGCTGTAATCCACCATAAACAATTTATTTATTTAACTGGTTGGCAACTGCGGGGTCGTAATGTCAAAAACCTTCGCGGTTATGTACGACGTTAAACTGTAGGTCCCCCGCGCTTCCAAATTAGCGCTGAGGAGTACCACGTAGCAGAGAAGAGACTGGTGCTCAACAGTGGGACGTGAAAGGCCGTTGCCGAATTAATCAGATTGACAGGCTTTCGCTATTAGCCAGTATTTAGAAAATACAGCAATCTCCATTTTATTTAGAACTAGACAAAATGGTGTTCAGTGTTTAAATGTGCTGCAACATTAGCTCTTTCAAATTGGTAATTAGTTTTTACATTTCTACTTCTGAATTTTTGGATATGAATACCACGACAAAGACTTTATTCGTTGAAGTCTAAAAAGAAGTTTTAGTTTAAATTTCCATTTCTTGCATAAAATATGTATTCATTCAATTAGGGGAAATGAAATGTAAATCATATTTTGAGGTAATGGTTTTTATTGGGTATTAACGCTAAAAAGTCGTTATAAATAATATTTATATGTCTGTAATGTTAAAAACAGCTTCGTAAATAATTTTTGGCGACGTTAAAAGGGAAAATTATGTTACAGAAATTGCTGATTTTGTGAAAAGCTTTATTTGCAGGTTTACACTTCTTTGAGCAGCCATGTTTGCTTAGACTCCTTTTTTGTCATTCATTCGTACTACCCCCTCCCCCCGGAATCGCTTTCGTATCACTTCAGGGGGGTGCGAGGGTCCCTTACATACTAACCATTCATGCAACATGAAACTTAACATAAACTTAACTAAGTGAAATACGGTCGCCTCAACCGGAGTTCGACCACGCGGCGGATCGGACCTTATTTCACTGTGACCTCGACTGACAGCGCGTATTCGCACTGCCCTATCGAGGTCCCTTGCTTAGATTCATTCTTCTTCTTCGAGTGCTTTATCTCTTACGAGACGTAGCGATCTTCTCTCCTATGCCTGTGTTGCGCGTTTAGAGTACCACAGACATAGAGGACATACAGCATAACGTGGGCTCCGAACCACGGGAAGCGTAAACACTCCAGAGAAGATTTCTCTTCTTCTTCTTCTTTAGCAGCCGTTGACAGTCCACTCCTGGACATAGGCCTCCCCCATGTTCTTCTGCTCTATTCTATTTTGCGCCAGTTGGTGCCATTTACTTCTAGCTTTTTCTTTCACGTCGTCTATCCAACGCTTTTTTGGTGTGCCAGCGCTGTGTCTATTTAGTCTTGGTCGCCACAGGACCACCCGTTTTGTCTACCTGTTTTGATCCTGCCGGGCAACATGTCCTGCCGGGCGACATGTCCTGCCCATCTCCACTTTGAGCTTGCGATGGCCGTTATCACATCTATCACTCCCGTCCTTTTTACAATTTCTTTGTTGGTTATGCGGTCTCTGAGGCTTATTCCCAACATACTACTCTTAATGGCTCTCTGAGTTTCTCTAATGGCTCTCTGAGATTCTCTAAGTGAATTGGCAGGTTTGACAGTTAAAGAAATCGTCTCCATGCCGTACGCCATTACCGGAATTATGCAGGTGTCAAAAACTTTTCTTTTCAAGTTGATTGGGATGTCCCGATTCTTTAGTATTGACCCCATTTTCCTGTCGCTGCCCATGTCATGCGGATCCTTCTGTTAACCTCGGCACTTTGATTTTCTTTGCCGAGTTTTATTAAATGTCCCAAGTAAATATATTCTGTGACATTTTCGATGACAGTTTCGTTCAAAACGATATTTGTTATTTCGGGGGATAGGATCTTCGTTTTTTTAAGATTCATTGAAAGTCCCTGTAGTTCTTCTATATCATTGCTGATGAGCACAATGTCATCCGCGAAGCGGAGATGGTTCAAGTATCTACCATCGATGTTTAAAGGCCTTTGTTTTGCCATTCTAGTTTCTTAAACACTTCTTCCAACGCAAGGGTGAACGAACTTCGGGGAAATTGTGCCCCTTGTCTTACCCCTTTTTCTACCCGTATTTTGTCGTTGCGTAATCATCTGCGATGTTTACTTGTAGTGTTCGTAGATGTATTTCAAGATGTTCTTGTATCGGGAGTCTATTCTTGCGTTGTCCATCGCGTTAAAAATGGCCCAAAGTTCTATCGAAATAAAGGCTTTACTGTAATCGATAAGAGCAAGATGTCGCGGGACATTGTACTCGGTACACTTTCCTATTAGTGTTCGAATTGTTTGAATATGTTCAATTGTGCTATAACCCTTACGAAAACCCGCCTGTTCTGGGGGTTGGTATTAGTCGAACTTAGTTGTTAATCTATTAGTAATAATTTTAGTTAGCAGCTTATATGGGTGAAGTAAAATACTTATTGGTCGGAAATTCTCCGTTTTGAGATTGTCGCCTTTTTTATACAGTAGAACCACTGTGAGGCATTTGTTTAGGAGAACCTCCATAAACTCTAATGTTACTGTTTCGCCCGTTTTCAACATCTCGACTGAGATGATGAGAAGATTTACTAGGCAGAATACCTCGTTGGTTTGCCATTGTCTTGCGAGGGAGAACGGCCGTTAAAAATTCGATGATCCGGTACTGGGAATTGAACCCAGAACTTTGCGTAGAAGTCTAACGCGTTAACCTCTAGCCCACGGCCGCCTCTTTAGACTCCTTATCCTTTGCAATTGGTCATTGTCTTTTGGTTTTCGTAATTTGGGGGAATGCTTAAATTGTTGTTGCTTATATTTACAGAAGCACATATCTAGTGAATATCAGTGGATATTGGTTAATATTTTACGTTATAACTAAAGCAACAGAAAACCAAAAACATACTTCTAGAAAATGTCTTCGTGTTACAGAGAAATTGGAATTTGTGCTAATGATGAAACATCAATGACAGTCTTTAGTCGAAACACCGGCACCTTCATTCAGGCGCCTTTCCTAAAAGTATGGATAGCGTCGAGTGTTTTACTTATTAAGAGTCATATGTATGTAAACTACCAAAAGACATCAATCGATAAAGTACGAAGCGTAAATATAAGAAGAGACAAGAATGTTTTTCAAAATAGATGCTTCAAGTTTCAACACGGTTTTGTTTGGAAACTATTGTATTTATAAGTAAAAGCATTAACGGATTTTTTAATATTCCCTTTGTAGAAAAGCAGTAAACACTCATCTCAGACTTATAGTGGGATGTTGTGTAATTATAAACGAAAGTCCCAATAGAAGCCACAATAGCCTACGCAAACCAGAAAAAGGTGTTTTTTCCAAGTTGAATAAGATGTTGGCGGGAAAATGTTAAATTAATATGTTTCAATGACCTTTCATATATACTTTGTGTAATAAAACATTGGAAAAGATTTCTTACTGTCGTTATTTAAATTAAAGTGGATATTATAATAATTTTATGATTTTTTTAAATGTTTTTCGAAACATGATTGAGTTCACTTTCACAAGTTCTTATTCCAGCAATTGAAGACGTTTTGTATTACCGTTAGAGTATTGTAATTGAGTAATAGCCTAGTGTAAGGAAATAATTCAGAAAACTAAAATTATGGTTCAAAATAAAATATCCAAAAATTAATAAACTTTAAGAAGAATTTAAAAGTAATAGTAATTTATTACCAAGACATATAATTCCTTATGAAAAGTGTTTTCAAAATTGGTAAAAAAAGTAAAAATCTTTTTGAAAGCAAAACTATTGAACGAACGATTACCAAAATTGCAACAAAACAATCTTCTACTTGCTTTAGTAGTATCATTTCCCAAAGGGATCCATATTTGTCAATTGGTAATAGCCGGAACCAACAAGACGAGACGGGGCTCTTCCTGACCATACGATCTGGACCAAAACTTTTCACGGAACTTATTTATTGTATTACTGTTTACATTAACAGTTATTTGTAACAGTCAGTTCAAAAATATGCAGCGTGGTGTTAAAGTTCCGCATAAAATAAATAATTATATTTTTTAATGTTTTTTGAAACCCCGAAATACATTTTATATATATATATATATTGCTATGTATAATAACTGCTCTTTACCAGTGATAACAGTATTATCGTGTTCAATTCAATTAGCTACGTACACCCCCAATACAGTAATAGCTTCTGTCAAACCAAACTTCAATTCTCTACCGGTCTAGCTCTCATAGGGTCTCTGGGTCGCTCAATAATTATAACTCCATACCTTCATATCACCTTCGTACCACGTTGTCATAATCTCTACCAGTATTCAAATAAAAGATTCCAAGTTCCCAACAAAGTCCAAGTTTAATAGTTTTATAATATTACAATGCCTTAATATAAACCATACCAAATTAACATTTGTTATTAAATGATTTAGAATTTCAAATATAAGCTCGGATTACAGTGTTTCTCAAACACATCCGCCGCTTTTCATCTTTTGGAAAAAACTCCCTTATTATTTATCCATCTCCCCGACAACCCTGCCATCTGGCCAATTAAAACATTTCAGGAATCTTATTCGTCCTATGCCAACGTTTATTCTAAAAATAGAATAAACATTTCTGTTTACATGCTTTGATGTGCCAGACATTATTTTATATTTTATATTTTATTATATTATTATTTTATTATATTTTATAAACCAAGTAAAATTAAAACATAAGTAACACAAATTACAAAATTCTGTTGAAGTAAGACATCAGCACTGGTATATCACCACAATATATATATATATATATATATATATATATATATATACTCTAGGATATTACAGCTGACGCTGTCTTCCTTCCTTCAACCAGATTTTCCACCTCTCTCTGTCTTCTCATTTTCTATCCTCCAAGCCTCTGCTTTCCATAAATTCATCCACCTCATCTCTCCATGATCTTCTCGGCCTTCCTCTCCTTCTTCTTCTATTCGGCTCCATTCGGTAACTCTTCTTACCCATGTATTCTCGTCTGTTCTACGGACATGTCCATACTACGTTAGTCTTTTCTCTTCTATGTATTTTAACGTATCTCTCTTGACGTCCAGTCTCCTTATCTCCTCGTTGGTAACCCTGTCTGATATTGTGATTCGGCGACATCGTTTCCAGAATTCCATTTCCATTGCGTTGATTTTACTTCCGATTTCCTTATTCGTTACCCAGTTTTCCGCTCCGTATGTCATTATGCTCTACGCTATAGATTTGTAAATTCTTTTTTTTGTATTTCCTGTAATTTGCCTGTCCCAGAGCGTTGAATTTAGTTGTCTTTTGTATATTCGGGTTTGTCCAAGCCTGTTCTTTATTTCTTCTTCTGTGGTTGCATTTTTTGAAATGATGAATCCCAAGTATTTAAATTTATTAGTCCCTTTTATTTCTAGATTATCTTCAATTTCTAAATTTTTTAATTCTTCTGTTGTTGCTAGGTATTCTGTTTTGTTGAAGTTAATTTCCATTCCTGCCTTAGCATATTCTTCCTTCAACTTGCGTACCTTATAGCTTAGGTCTTCATCATCTTGTGCGATCACTACCTGGTCATCTGCAAAACTTAGCGTGTAAAGATGTTCATTCCGTATCGGTATTCCCACGCCTTCGCATTTCCTCTTGCAATTTTTTAATGTTTGTTCCAGGAATATCTTAAATAGTGTTGGTGATGTAGGGCAACCCTGTATCACTCCCTTGGATGTTTTGAAGCTGGAACTCAAATTCCTTCCCGTTTGAATTGAAACTTGATTAAGTTTATATAAGTTCTTTACGGCGGTGATTAACTTATGTCCTATTCCTATCTCGTTCATTGCTTTCCATAGTTTCATTCTGGGAATTGAGTCGTAAGCCTTTTTCAGATCTATGAAGACTAGATGGACATACCTATTCTTTGCCTTTTTCTTTTCTAAAAGTTGTTGTATCGTGTAAATGTAATCAATGCACGATCTTCCTGCGGTAAAACCGGCTTGGTCTTCTCAAATTTTGTCTTCTATCTCTTGTTTCGGATTAATCGTCCTTATATTCTTCCCATAGTTGCTATAACGCTAATGGCTCTACAATTTTCGCACTTGCTTCTATCGCCTTTCTTAGTTATAGATGTTATAAAAGCTTCTGTCCATTCTGTAGGTAGTTCTTCCCCATTTATAGCTTTTCTGAACATGTTTTGGATCATGAGAAAGAGTTTTTCTAATCCGTATTTTATCATTTCAGGGCGATTCCTCCTGATCCTGCTGACTTATTGTTTTTGATAGATTTTATTACCTTTTTAGCTTCCTCTAAGCTCACCACTATTTGTTGTTGTTCCAAATCTCTATATTATCCTTCTTGATCTTCCATAAATTCTGGTCGTCTTTCACTCATAAAATCTTTGTAGTAGTCTTCCCACTGTGTCTCTTGTATAAAAGGGATATACGCCTTCTCTTTAGTATTTTTCCTTAATGCCTTAAGCATTCGCCAGGATTCCGTGCTTCTTGCTTCCCCAATATATTGTTCAATATTTACGCAAGGTCTCCTCCATTTCTCATTTTTCTCCTCTACTATAAGTCTCTTTACTTCTCTATTTTTCTCCCTATATTCTCGGTGGTCTTCCTCGTCCTTCCATCAACACACTTTAAATCATCTAAATTGTTTTGATTACTAATGTAAATTCGCGATTTCATACGACCCTATAGAAATAATAGCGAGGACCGTTTGACTGATCTGAGCGATCACCTGACCTAGCGCCACTAGAGTTCTTTCTACGGGGTCATATGAAATCGCGAGTTTACATTGGTAATCCAAACAATTTAGACTAATTAAGGCGTCGGATTCTTTTAGAAATGGAAGGTATCCGCCTGGAACTTATTGAGCGTGTGATACAAAGTCTTTACACACGTGCTGGGCAATGCGAACTGGTTAATGGTGGACGATTTGAAAGTTACCGTTGGGCAATGTTCTTATTTTCATTAAAAATAAATTGTGAATTGTTCGAACTTCATGAGTATTTTTCTCAACAAAATTGTTATGTGGGGTTCCAATTATTTAATATCTCCATTTAACTAGTGAAGATTCAGAAATATCTTCTTAAACATACACCGCAAACGCGCCTTTTAAAATACGTTTTTTACCATAAAATTGCAACGTTTACTTAATAGAGAAAAGTATATTTTTGATTTCCACATAGAAACGTACAGTATAACCCACAGATTCGGATAATTCTATAGTAATTCCGTATACCTTCTCTCTGTCTCAACTTTCCGCAAAACCTCAATAAGTGTAGTGGCGCAATACATTTCAACATAGGAAGACGATCGTTGCACACCAGACTAAAAAGGAGACTACCAGTGATATCTGGATGGGTGACAGTAGCGATAGTGAATGATCTACACTAGTGAACCATATTTCCCAAACAAGTGTGTGATATTTAAAATCGGTGGTAATCTGAACTGAGCAGCGGATAACAGACTAATGTATCCATTCAAATAGTTTAAGCTAGTGATTTAATGTTATTATAAGTTACATCTTATATATTAACAATGCCATCCATAGCACAACTGGTACTACAAAAATTATAAAAAAAAAACTTTCCGCAAGCAACAATTCCAACTCTAATAGAAGTCAGACTAAAACACATCCATTTCATATGGCGTATATTTCTACAGGGTGTCCGAAAAGTATGGAATATCGTATATATCTCAGTAAATATGCATTTTATGAAAAAATGTTTTCTATAAAAGTTGCTTAGTGTTTTGTTTCACATTACAGGGCAATATTAAATAACTATTCTTTAAAAAACAAAAGCGCAACGAATTACACTTCAATTTTTTTAATGGAAAGGTACCCCTTTGTTGTACTCATTTGATAGAGAATTTTTTTCTCTTTTCAATGATGTAGAACATTAATACACTTACATTAGTAAAAATTTGATTAAAACGCAAAAAAGTATTTGAAAGTTTATTTCAATGTTTATCTAATCTAATCTAGTCACATTATGGTCGGTACACTTTTGATACACTTTTGTTTGTTTAATTAATTTGACATTTTGATTAGCGTGATTACAATAAAGTTAGAAAAGATAAGATTTGCTATGGACCATTTATCAGAAAAACATCGTATCGATATTTTAATGATGCTGGGATATGGAGACAGAAGGAGAACACAGCAAGAAGTTTGCAATTTGTTTAATAACGTGTACCCCGAATACTCTATTACTCAGTCTACAGTAAGTAAAATCTTGCATAAATTTCATGAGACGGGTTCTGTCAAAGATCTTCCAAAAACGGGCAGACCTAAAACTGTAAATAATGAACAACGAGAAAATGTGATGTTGGCTGTCGTGGAAAATCCGCATGTTTCTGTTCGACAAATTGCTCGAGAACATATTTTAACGAAATCTGCTGTACACGAAGTTCTCAGAAAGGAGAGGTGGCATCCGTATAAACCTTGTGTAGTTCAAGAATTATTAGAAGATGATTTAGAGCGAAGATTGCAGTTTTGCGAAGACGTAACAATTAGGCTTCAGGAAAATGCAAATTTTCATAAAAATATCCTCTTCACTGATGAGGCAACGTTTTGTTTAAATGGTACCATTAACAAGCAAAACACGCGCTACTGGTCTTCGCAAAATCCTAGGTGGTATACAGAAGGACACACCCAATATCAGCAGAAAGTCAATGTCTGGGCAGGAATCATTGGAAACCAGATTCTAGGACCTTTCTTTATAGAAGATAATTTAACAGCAAATTCTTATCTAGATTTTTTAAGATTCGAATTAGTTCCTGCTTTAGCTGTTTTATTTCCTAATGAACTAGATCCAGATGTACCCCATAACAGAATATGGCTGCAACAAGACGGGGCTCCCCCTCATTTCGGAATTAATGTCCGACAGTTCCTTGATAATACTTTCCCTTATCGATGGATAGGCAGAAGAGGTGCAGTAGAATGGCCAGCTCGCTCACCAGATTTAAGTCCGCTTGATTTTTTTCTGTGGGGCCATCTCAAAAGTAAGATTTATGTCAATATGCCGGACGATATCGAAACTCTAAAAGACCGTATAAGAACAGAGATTAGATCTATCACACCAGAAACGATTCAAAATGCAATAAATGAATTTGAGATACGACTTTATCATTGTCATGCTGTAAATGGTGGACACTTTGAACATCTACTATGAACGGTACAGTATAATTATTATAAAAATTGTTTTAAATAAATATTGATAAACATTGAAATAAACTTTCAAATACTTTTTTGCGTTTTAATCAAATTTTTACTAATGTAAGTGTATTAATGTTCTACATCATTGAAAAGAGAAAAAAATTCTCTATCAAATGAGTACAATAAAGGGGTACCTTTCCATTAAAAAAAATTGAAGTGTAATTCGTTGCGCTTTTGTTTTTTTAAAGAATAGTTATTTAATATTGCCCTGTAATGTGAAACAAAACACTAAGCAACTTTTATAGAAAACATTTTTTCATAAAATGCATATTTACTGAGATATATACGATATTCCATACTTTTCGGACACCCTGTATGTATTGGACCATTAAATTTTTAGATGGAGATAAGAAAATCAGGTTTGCACTGTAAAGTCGTATTATTGAAATGCAAAACGATACGGCGGTCTCGCATTACCAAACCTATTCCTACGTTGGCCACATCTCTGAGCCAGGATCTTACTAAAAACAGCAAACGTTGACAAGATTACGTAGCAGTTACGCATATTTGCAAAATACATAAATATAATACATCCTGACATATATATGTATATAAAATTATAATAATTGTTGAAATTTATATACGGTCCTTTTACACTTAGAGGTATCCTAAGGCCTTAACAAACACGATTTTTTCACTTCTCGCCATGTCGATTTCTTTCCGTGGCGTTCTTCTCCGAGTCATTTTGCGTCTGTCTCATTTCCCATATCCTCGAAGTTTCCTCTCAATTTCCCTTCCGATTTCTGATTGCACTTTTCAAACGTCTTTGTCTAGATTTTTGCTATATTACAGTATTAAGAAGTAATTTTAGCCTTCGGATCCTATTATTCTGAATAGACATGTTTTGAAGAATACATAGACCTATTCCTCCTGAAAATTTGCAAAGACAACATAAAACAGATTTCCCAGCAGTATTGAAAGTCCCAAGTTTGGTTCTGATAGTCAAATGGATACTGTCATGAATGGTTTTCGGGATTTTAATGCTAAGGCTGCTGTTATTTTTATAGAGATTAAAAGGTGAATATTTAATACCGAAGAAGAATTTAATACTGCTTATCAACTTTGCCGTAATAGCTCATAATAAATATGCGTTTGAAAACCGATAAAAACACAGCCAGACATTTGAATGAAATCAGTTATTCGCCATTCGTAAACATTTTGTAACAGATTATTTGTTAAAAAAGCTACCTCTCCGAAGCTTGCCGCCATAATTATTTTTTAATGAATATTGGGAAATGATTTTTTCCTTCTTCAATCAAGCTGATTAGTCTATTTGAGATTTTTTTCGAAACCATCGCCTTTGTGTTCTCCAAAACGTTATTTATACTAGTTAGAGGAGAAGCTTCGCCAACCTGTGATTATTGTGAAGGAGCTCCAGATACACAGGAAAATTCTGGTAATTGTTACGTTATAGTTACAGGCATTGGTAACGCTTTCCCTTGAACTAGTATTAAAAAAAATTTTTTTAAAGAATAAAGGACATGGGTTTGGTAAAACTTTAAATAGACAAGTATCTTCCTTCTGTTACGTTTTTACATTATAATAAATTATATCCATTAAACTAGATATCTAATATTATAAAACATGGCTACATTAGTTTTGAGTGGCAACAAGCAAATTTTGTATTTTTCTCGAGTTTGCTAAAATAGCTGTTATAATTTCTGTACACGTTGTCAGCATTATAATCTATTTCTGTTTACGTGCGGTATATACGGCTCGAAGGACCAAAATGTTAGGAACTATAGAAGCATGCAATGTTTAATAATCTCTGTAATACATAAGTAAAATGATTGATAATTCCTTCTTGAAAAAGAGTATACGAAGTACGATAAAAAGTACTCTTCCAAACAAGTTGTACAAGAATTATGCCAGGATGCTTCACCAAAATACTTTGGAAGAGTTCTCGATATGCAGGAAAACACTGCTAATCCTCATTTCAAACGTGGAGGTTGGCAAAGCTGCCCTTCGAATTAGTACACATAAAATTGTAAATAATAAAAGAAAACGGTTTGGGGAAATACCTAAATACGTAGGGTGCTGCAACACTGGTAAGTGGTATTACAAATAGTTTGGGCCAGTCCGACACTGATGAGCCTATTAGAAATACAAATAAATGTAAACTTTAAGTTTATGCGTACGTGAATTTATTTTGTGGAAGTGTATTTGATAAGCATAAATTATACCGTTTACAGTCTTAATCAATTTACAATAAAGTCTTCAGCGCTAGAAAGGCCGTTAGTATTCACGGCAGCGATGACTAGTTGGCAATCCGATTTAAAGCTAGTATCGAACTCTGATCGCCGATTAGTGATACGCATACGAAGTCCAGCATATACCATCGAGCTCCTACTAAGAACAAGACAATAAGAAACGTGGACAATGACACTATATAAATGCACAAGCGAACAGAGTGGGTAAAAAGTGGTCGGCTAAGAATAGCATCAAGAATGCGCACTCGACAGCAGGGTAAACCTCACCGAACATTTACACCCACCGCCTCATATGACAAATATCCTAGTTCTTAACGAATAAATAACTACATCTTGTTGTAGCCGCGAGCTGAAGATATACGACCGCGGGCGGACCATAAGTAAAGCGGGTTCGGGGCAGCTGCCACGTTAATTGGCGGACAATTTGTTGCATCGGGAAAAATGCAAAAAGATGCAACACATCCTCGCGAGATCGAGAGTGCATATTTTCTTGTACAACAATTTGTATCGCGGATAATTAGTCTTGTCTGTTAAGTACGCGCTTCTGCTCTTTACAAATGAATGGCAAATTATGCTAGACGAGAACGAGACAAATTGCGCGCCGTTATTAAAGGACTCGTCTATGCAAATAGAATTGGACGCACGCAGCAAGACATAAAGCACAATTTGAAGTATTGTTGGTATTCCCAACGTACGAGATTGCAGTTCTTATACTCCGCTAAGCTTGAAGAACGCTTTCCCCCATTTGAGTAAGCTTTGAACGATTATTTGAAGTGACATCCCCTAAATAACAGGGTGGATGGAAGAGCTTTTAGGGGGATTCCGCTGTTTATCTATCATCGCTTAAAGCGGCTGAGAAATGTCTATTGCAAATGATCGCCGTATTTCCAACTAGATCAACACTTGTAAGTGCTGTTGTAAGTTACAACCCACAGATCAATTACACCGAACTCCTTCTTATAAAGTGACAGTTGCCTACAAGTTTTTGCAAAAGTGAATCTATCTCATAGGTGGTATTACAGACATACATTTCTTTGAAGTACACAATTCTGAGTTTTAAACATAAAAATAGGTTTTTAATGAAAAATAATAGTTTTATTTTAAAAGCTACTTTCTTACCAGTTACATTTTACGTATATAATCTCACCTTTCAGGTTTTAGTCGTTCATTAACTCATCTCAAAACAAAAACCTTACATGTCCACATAAACATAATTTCAATTTTACATTGCAAATTTAAACCAGCACGTAGCTGAACTTGTGGACTGAGAACCACGTTTTTTTTTTGCAGTTTCTATAACACAAATTATATGGACAAGGTACGATCAAAAAGTTCATTTAATGCTGATAATATGTACTTCTTTAAATTTGGCGTCAAAGTCGGCGCTGAAAAGATCATTGTAAATATATTACATATCGTACCTAATCCTACTTTTATAAACAGATTTGACAAGAAAGCATCCAAATGATAATAACTTAATCCATCAAATGACAATAACTTAATTGAAATTTATTGCAACAAACAAATAATTTGTGACAAATGATCTAACTGTTCACCGCCTTCACTCAGGCACGCTCGAATTCTTTGCACATTCCCATTTCTGATATTTATTACCATCTACGAATGGTTATTAATTTAATTCATTTTTCCAATATTTTGTGCTGCAATTCCGTCAGATCATCTATTGGCTGCTGGAAAGTGGAGTTTTTGAAATACGGCCTCAGAACTAAATCGCATGGCGTAAGGTCACAGGATCTGGCAGAATAAGGTATTAGAATGCTTCGAATAATAATCCGTCTGTCGAAGAATTCTCGTACAATATTTAAGGTATCATGTGTTGTGTGCGCAGAAAAAATCAAATCTGAGTTCATCGTCATAAAGCTCTTCGAAAAAGGGCCGTAAATCTCTTTTTGCCAGCTCATATGGTTTGAGAAGGGGGTGTCTTTACCACAAAATTAGGTTTCTCCGAAATTTAGAAACGCATGTTATCGAATTAATGTATCCATTTAAATAAAACCAATCCTCGTCCGGGAAAACAGTTTTCTCCAGTAAGTCGTCATTGAGGATATTTTGGAACCACTGGCAATATTCGACACGCTGAGGATAATCAGCTTCGTGTAATTATACAGACGTGAAACGGTCGGTATAGAAGTGGATATCTTTGTTTAATATTTTGCGGAAGGTGCTAATTGACAACTGAACTTGTTGAGACCAGTAGCATTCCATAATCTGTCTTACATTTTCAATTACTTCTACCGTTTTTCTCTGAGAATAAACGCTGCCTTCTTTGCTTGAAATGGATCCAGTCTCATGAAAAACTTCAAGGCAGTGATTCAAAGAACAACGAAAACTGTTATAAGGAAACACGTTTGGAAATTCCTGGCGAAATTCTTCAAAACAATCACGAGTTGAGTATTGCCATACTTCATCAACTCGATGGGCGTTACGAAAATAGGATTCAATTATAAAAATTTTTCGTTACAATTTTATTTGAAGAGTTTACGCTACCAAACACAAACAACCACCAAGTACAGATTACAGACAGTGAAATTGATGTTCTGCAGAGAACGATTCTGTTTTAGTTAAAATTATTTGAACATAAACTATACGTTCATAATGAATTTGACATCAAAATTAAACAAAAACACATACGTTATATCTTCATGGAATAAATAAATATATAAACAAATACAGTTACTTGTGAACTATACTATTCAGTACACATATTCGTACTCCAAATTTGAAAACTTTCTTTCCACTTCCTTTTGAGCGTGTTTTACGTTTTGCTGTATACTTTGTGGTGTAATAGCCTGTAGTTTAACTTTAGAAGAAACCAAAATTGACGGAATTATAGATGCAAATCGTAGTGCAGCAACTAGTCATTTCAACACTACTCACTATTCAACAACACCTTAAACAGTATTTACCCCATTTCGTGTGTATCTGTGGAAGTTTCTCTTAACTTGAAGCTAAATATCAAGGAAGAACTTTTCTGAAATATGGCCATTGTGAAATATAAACACGGCACTGTTTTACGAAATGCTCTGTAGATATATTTCTCTTAATGCTATGTTGTTCGTTATGTTATTAGAACATCCTGTAGGTTGTTATGTTTCTGTATTCTTTTATTATTCATCAGGTAGGCTATAAGGTGATAAAAAGTATATATTTTAGGGGATGAAATATACGTGTTGCCATAAATTTTAAATCGTAACACATCCAAAAAGGTTAGTGTAATGAAACATGAAAAGCATTTACTCTTGATGCTCCAATCGAATATATTCTTGAAATTAAACATGCTTAAACATTAAAAAATAGTGGTGAATACAGTAAAGTAACTAAATCTTTGCATGCACTGAGACATTAATTTCTGATTTCGCCCGAACAGAATTTGGTTGCCAGAATATTCGTTATCTTAAATATTGTCCTGATTCTGGTCTCTGTAGTAATAAACTTCATTATTACAAGGTTTGTTCAACTGAAACCCATCTTTGATCAACTTAGCCTTGAAAACCAATGCAATAATTCAAATGACGTTTGTTAATGTTGGTAGTGTTTGTAAGCAACACAATTAATAAGTTCCCGGCGTTTGAATTTGATTCTTCGATTTTGAAATGGCGTTTATTGTTGAAAATCCGTCCAAGTTTGATCAGCGTGCGGTCCTACAATTTTTATCCGCTGAGGGTGTGCAGCCATTGCAGATTCATACGCGAATGCAAGCAGTGTATGGAAATGCAGGTATTGCGTACCCAACTGCCGAAAATTTAAGTATGGAAAAGAGGGGACTTTGGATGAGCCGCCATCAGCTGTACGGTGTACTACATTAACAGAAAAAAATGTGGCATGTGTGGAAGGCCTTATTAGAGAAAATCGTCGAATTATAATTAGAGAAATTTCAGAAATTTTTGGTGCGAGTGTAGGATCAGTCCATAGTATTGTTCGTAATCTGGGTTACAGCAGAGTTTTTTCGCAATGGTTTTTATGTCTCTTGTCTAATGAAGAAAAATGCTTGCGAATGAGCCTATCTTTGCAACACCTCACAGACTATAGGTAAAATGGCGATGATTTTCTTGTGTCAATAATTGCTGGTGACAAAACTTGGTGCCATTGCTACGAGCCCTCCAGTAAGTTATCGTCAATGCAGTGGAAACATTCAAGCTCACCACGACCGAAAAAGTTTAAAGCACAACCTCCTGCAGGCAAGGTGATACTAACATTTTTTTCGACCATGAAGGACCCTTTTTGATAGACTTTAAGGAACTGTTGCAGAAGAAATCTGTGCAATGAAACTTCGAACAAGCAAAATGGTGATGACTTTCTTCTGTCAATAGTTGTTGGTGACGAAACTTGGTAACATTACTACGAGCAATTCAGTGGAAACATTCAAGTTCACCACCACCGAAGAAGTTTTATAGAACAACCTTCTGCAGGCAAGGTGATGTTAACATTACCTTTCGACCATGAAGGACCCTTGTTGATAGAGTTTAAAGAACCTGGAGTAAATGTCAATGCAAATCTGTATAATGAAACTTCGAATAAGCTTCATCAAGCAATAAGACGGAAACGTCCAGGAAAGCTTACGCGTGGAGTCATTTTGCTGCACGACAATACTAGGCCTCTTGTTACTAATGTGGTAAAAGAAAATCTTCAACGAAAGAAATGGAGGGTTTTAGAGCGTCCACTCTATAGCCCGGATCTATCGACTTGCGATTTCCATATTTTTGAACTGCTGAAAAAGGCGTTTTGAGTCTGATGCAGAAGTACAGATAGTTGTGAAAGACTTCTTCAATCAGCAGCCGCAAGAATACTATGATCAGGGTATACGCCGGTTAGTAAAACAATGAGATAGGTGCCTTAACTGTGACGGTAATTATTTGTAATTAAATTGTTGAATACATTTTTTATAAATCAAAGATGGGTTTCAATTTAACACACCTTGTATATAACCTTCTTTGGAAAATTCAATCAATCTTTATAAAAGCTGGGTAGGCTGTTTGGGAAGATTTTCACACTTACCCAAAACAAATACATTTTCTTTCCTGCTTTTCGTAAAAAATTATGTGTTTGAAACTGTACTTTATTGGTAAACACCAAAAAGGTATAATAACGTTATGGAACATCCAGTACTGTTATTGAACTTCCTTTATTTGTTACATCTTCGACCGTTATTCAAAGTATATTGTGGTCAATTCATGAAGTGGAACAAATCGAAGACACAATAAAATTGAAGGTTACGAAGCAGATTTTAAAATCGTTTTAATCTTCCAATACATAAAGTACGATAACTACATTTTGTATTTGACTTTAGAGTATATTAAAATTATATTATAGGAACTACATAATTTCACGTTAAATGTAATTTGCAAAATTGATGAGTTTGGTCGTTGGTAATCAACCTTAGCAACACAGTCACATTCATGATAATCTTTAACATTTCACTCAATCAACAATCAGATTTCAAATAATGCACAATTTACATCCAATTTCCAACCTGTCCTAATCTACCATAAGTATTATTATCCACAATTTATTAATATTCCCTAACATAGATTATTCGGTAGAAAAGGAATCAGTAAAACATGTGAGTACCTACATACTAATTTAATACACTTTACAATGTCATTAAATTACAATTTAATAGTCGGATGAGCAGGCGTATAAGTATATTCCAAGATATGGCGTAGTTTGGTGCATGTAATAGTTGAATCACCGTGAAGTGGCTTTTATAGTTTCCTTGAATGGACAATAAATTGCCGTTCGGCTGTAAGGGTGTTAATAAATGCATTATATAGGGTGATCTAACAATGTGCAAGCGGAGGATTTGGTTTAAATAATAAAAATGTCAAAACATATTTTCAGCAAGATAATGCAGATTTAAAACATAATTTTAGTAGTACAATGAATTTCGTAAAATATGATGCAACCTTTTTTTATTATAGGTTTCCCTTGGAGAGTTATTACAAAAATATGTACAGAAGGTATTTATTAAAGAACTACAAAGTGTATTCAAAAACTAAGGGTCGTTTACACTAGGATTGAAAATTCCACCAAAGAAGAAGGGCGCGCTATGATTCGTTTTCTCCACGCAAAAAAACGGTAAGATTACCGAAATTTACCGTAAACTTGCCAGGTTTATAGTCCACGTATCATACGCGAAGGAAAGGTCGAACACTGATGTGGGAATTTAAGACATAGCCGAACAAACGTGCACCATGAGGAACGATGTAGGAGACCTTCTGTTGTTACGACTAACTTGTGGAAAAAGTGAACAAGGGAATTCCTGAAGATCGGCGTTTCATGATTTTGGAAATGACTGCAAATATTCTTCAAATTTCACGTACGGTATTCTATGAAATTGTCACGAACAGGCTACAATTAAACAAATTTTGAGCGTGGTGGATGCCAAAAATGTCTACCCATGTTCACAAAATCCAGCGAATGGCCTCTGTACTAACCTTCGTGCATCGCTACGAAATTACTGGCAGTAAGTACCTGAATCAGATTGTGACTGGCGACGAGACTTGGATTTGGTGTATAAATGTTGACACAAAGCAGTGCAGTGGAAGCATGCGAATTCATCCACAGCCAAAAAATTCAAGCAAGTTGTTTGGGAAAGAAAAGGCATATTGTTGGTTGATTTCCTGGTACATGCTACCTATAACCCTTAATGCAGACGTGTTTGGCGAGGATTTTAGACCTCTAAAGTCGTGCTTTTGCACAACAACGTTCGACCACACGCGGTGGCTCGTACTGTGTAACTCATTGAGCGAGCAATGCAACTGGGAAATTCTATACTATCTCCCATACAGTCCCGACAGCGCTGAGTGATTATCACCTCAACCTTTATCTTAAGAATTTTTGAAGAACCCGTGACGGTTTTCTCGACGACGACGACTATAGAACGACGGTACAAGATTGGTTTCCTTAACAGAAGGCATCAGTTTAAGAACTATAAAGCTTTGACAATCCAAAACTGTTTCAAAAACCCGGCTTTCGACAGCACCATCCTGAGTATTAAATCAATGAACATTTCTTCAGCCACGTTAAGAGAAAAGTTATTAAAGCAATAAGGACCACAGTGAGTTAAAATGCCACCCGAGTGCAACCCTTAACATTGCTGCTCTTCTAATGAACGTAAAAAAGAAACATAAATCGGTATGAGTGTTATTTAAATTTGCCTTATTTGTTTTGAAAATATAATATTAATTATATAAATATATTTTTTATTGTAATATATCTATTCTAGGAATGAAATATATTTTCTTGTATTTCGACAAAATAAAACATTTTTCGTTTACAATACAGAAATAATAATAATTTACCAACAAATTGCTTTTTTCAGTAAGTAAATTCATTAAGTTTTTTTTTAATACCGGCTCTAAGAAAAATACATCAACCTGTAAACGTTTTTTAGAATTCACACACTTCTGAAAACTCGCTGTATGTGTTTTACCATCTACACTACGCTGCAGGCAAGTTCCTTTTAGAAATTATATTATTTAAACAATATACCACTGCGGTACGGTACGGTGATCGACTCCGAACTGATGTAACAAACAACGCAGAAGAATATGCTAAAGATGCCGACAAGTCGACATAAACAAAATAAATAGTTTAAACAGCGATAAGGGCGTACAGAAGTTTACAGTTTCAGTATAAGAAAACTGGCTTGGCAATATTTATAGTTACTATAAATTACTGCCTGTTAATTATTTTATTGGCAATCGAATGAATTTAAAAAAGACGTTTAAAGAAAACATGGAATAATTTTTCATGAATGTGAAATATAACATTTATTAACTACTCTGCATTCCTAAAGATTTGCCGCCCCCAAAATCTGCATCGCAAGTTGCAGCAGACCGCAAAAGTTTTGGATACAATAGAATAATTCGAGTGAAAACTATGGATTGTGAGACAAATTTTATGGTGGTAACTGAAAATTTGGATAACGGAAACGATGTTAAAGAATCCGAAGAATTGGAAATGCGGATGGAAAAACCTTATGATTCCACAACTGGACAAGCGTTTGACATATTTGTTAGCCGAAGCAAATACACCGACGAATATTTCACTAATCTTTAAAATTTTTAATCTTATTATAAAAGTTATTCCAAAATGTACACACTCTGATGACTGGTTTATATAAGAGTGTGTCAACGTAAGATGTTCTACTTTACATAATTCTGTATACAGCGTGGAAACTTTAACTGGAATAAATTCTTTAAATTGGATATACAGCATATTTTCATGCCTGATATGTTGCTGCAGATTCTCAATCAGGCGAGAAATCAGGCCAACCTTACTGGAAATTTTACAAAATGTAAGAAATGGATTTAGTCATCCGGTAACTTTTACCAAGAAGGATATGGTGCACATTTTGAATATATTTTACATTAAACAGTGTTTAACTTAAATTGTAAGGTTTATTTTTTTATCAAGTAACATCTTAGAATAATTAGAAATTAAAACAAGCGTTGTATTCCTTTCAAACGACGTGTCACTTGGCATACCCCTCCATTTCACAAAACAAAAGTTAGCACCCTCCAGGTTAAGATAAACCAGAACATGACCGCTGAAATGTAGACGGTATACATATAACATACAGGGAATTTTTCTTTTTAGTATACATTGCCTATGTATACTTTTAAAAAGGACGCGTCAATTACGCCTATTGTGTAGGCAACCAACTATACAGACAACTCAAGCATGCTGTGACCAAAGCAATCAAATTAATTCATGATTAGAAAATAAAATTAATCTTTATTTAGTGTCTTCTTGCGTTTTTTACACAAACATGTACAGTAAAGACGAAAAAGTGAAAATTCTAATGTGATACCAGAATCGAAACAGCTTCAGAACTGTGAGGGACTTATTTTCAGTAAAATATCCAGATTCCTTGTATTCGAACCATACAAACAATTGTTAGAAAATTTAAATCGGGGATGCGTAATAAATTCCCATAAAATAAAAACTAAAAGTAATCACGTTTTAACCGAAGAAATGAAATGAAATATTTTATGCTACGTTGAAGAAATCATAATTAATAGTTTAATAATTAAAGAAAAGTTTGCGATGGCCGGGAATTGAACTCGGATCAACTGCTTGGAAGGCCGCTACGCTGACCACTACACCACTTTGCCGCTGGATTATTTGTGTTGTAAAAAGGAAATACGATGTTCATAATCTTTACAGAAACCTCACCCTGTCGATTTTTGTATTTAACAAAACAGTCATCATCTGTGTCCTATATACAGGGTGAAATACTTATTTGATATAAACACTGCATCAACATCCTACCGTGACGTTGGCTTCTGTTTTTTAGTTGTCGATATAGCTGGTTGCCTACACAATAGGCGTAATTGACGCGTTCTTTTTACAAGTATACATAGGCAATGTATACTAAAAAAAAATTCCCTGTATATTAAATACTAATGAAAATTTAACCTTTAATTTTATTATGAATAACCTATTCTGCAATACAGTCAATCGTTTTCTCATTTTGAACAAAATTGTTTTTCTGAACTTCAATTTTCCATAACTGGAATTTTTCTTGTTCGATTTTGCGAGTTCAGGTTAGATAAGACATGTTTAAAATGTTTACAGTGTGTTCAAGGAATGGGGAGCATTGAAAACATTTGTTGTATATTTTTTGTTGCATCTTACTTTGTAATCCAATTTATTTGTTGGTAGTTTAATTTAGAAGGCAAATAGCTATAGCTGATTTTTACTTTTGCTTACATATTTATTACTATGTCTTTTTGTTATATTTTATTAATACAAAAGTCTTCCACGTTTCGTTGGTTTAATTTGCTAAATCTACACATTAAGTAGGCAATATTGCAATTTAAACTCTCCATTCTCCTCGTCCTTTTGATCTCTATAAGGCCTAGGGCGTTTGATGAAATTTCATCAAGAGTTGAGTGTAAATGACAAGATCCTGTGCAAAGTTAAAGTTCCATGAAATTTTAACGGCAACTTTTTTCTACTTACATTGTGTACTCGAATCAAGTGTAGCAATTATAGATAATTGAAAACTAAGTACAACGAAATAAATACATATTTTTTCTATTACTTGTTTTTAAATTAAAGTTTGGCGGCCACTTAGCCGGTTTCTGTTTGTTTTTTGCTACTTTCCTTTAATTATTAATTGTACGATGTCGTATTTTTCGTGTCGTAATATATATTTCAAATGTGATATTTTTCTTTTCTATATATTTCTTAAAAACACCCTATTTTATTCATCTTACTTGCCTTGTTTCGTTGAAATTAATATTAAATAATATGAAAAACCATATCAGTCATTTCGAACTTTCTAAGTACTTATGTTTTGGTATTCTTCCACATGGAAACTTCTATTTTCCGTAGAAATATGTTGCTATTCTGTATTAGAGTTGTGGATTTAATTTTTCCTTGATCCAGTATCATAGATACTTTTCAGCTTGTTCAGTTTTGTTTTGTTGCCATATTGCTGTAATAATACTGTTTCTTGTATTTATTTATAACCCCATTTTTTTGATTTGAGCACTCATGTACATAGTATTAGTTATTTCTCTATTCACTTCACTTTGTCTCATTTTTTATTAGTAGTTTGACGATTGGGTTAATCAATAGGGGCCACCATATTCAAGTTACTGTTACTTCGTTTTCTAGCAACCTCATTTCTTGTTAATTTTCATCATCATTTTGTAGTTGGGTTGAAAAGTTATATGTTGATTTTTTAGTGATTAAAGTTTTCTCCTAATTTAGATTTGTAACTCCAAGAAGTCATCAAATTTTTTACTGGTTTATTGGTTTATAGTTTTTCTTTGGTTGTTGGGCGTTTCATGCCTGAAGTGATTCAACATTATGTTTGGTTTTATATTTTGGGTCTGCTTTCTTTCTGCTGCTTCTGCTTTATTTTCATTCTTCGGAATATATCGACAAGGTCCGCTATACAACTGAGCTTCTGATATATAGTACTTGAGTTGGATGTATATTAGTAGGTATACAGCCGATGGTGCTTCTATGACCCGCTGTATAATAGTGTTGAGCTTGTGGTTGAAGGTGTTACGCATTTTTATCTAGTCGCACAAACTATGATTGCACGTTCTTCGTGTTCGTTTTTATCTCATTTAAATTGCTGTGTTACTGGTGTTATATCGTTGCCAACTATTCCATTGAAATACATCATATCATCTTTTTGTCAACGTTATTCATGCTACCATGGAGATCGATATAAAAGTAACCTTTTCCTGGCATTACTTTCTGGTGCGTATACAGGGTGTATCAGAAATAGGTACAAATATTAAATCCGATGGTAGATTACAATACTTATATACAAACGAGAAAAAACATTTTTTTGGCAATGGGACCCTTAAGATATGAGAAAATAATAATGTAAAATTTGACCCAAAATTGTTCGAGTACCGCAGGATAATAACAAAAATTTGAGTTCAAAGACATGTTAAGCAAAGGAGAGTAAGATAGAAGTGCAAAAAATTTCTTATCACCTGCCACAAACCAATACTATTAGGTAGGTCAGTAATTTCTATTCAGTCTATTGTTGAATAAATGCAAAGAAACTGGAAAATTACACAAGCCCAGCAATAACTGTGGATGAAGTTCAAAAAGCCATCAGGCAAATGAAAGATGGAAAGGCACCCGGTCCGGATAACTTCCATTCTGAATTTCTAAAATTATTTGACGAAGCCGGAATACAATGGCTGACAAAAATTTATAACTGTATTTACACGACCGGTGTGATACCTCAGCTATGGCTGCGATCAACATTTATAACCCTCCCTAAGAAGCAGAGTGCCAAACAATGCTCAGACTATCGACTAATCAGTCTCATGAGCCATCTTTTGAAAGTCTTTCTCAAAATTATTCACCAACGTATATACAAACGCTGCGAAGAACATATCGGACGAACACAGTTTGGATTTAGGAATGCACCAGGGAAGCACTTTTCTGCGTGCAAGTTCTATTTCAAAGGTGTCGAGACATGAACTGCGACTTATATGTATGCTTCATAGACTATCAAAAAGCGTTCGATAAAGTTCAACACGTTAAGCTTGTTGAAGTTCTACAAAGAGTTGGATTAGACAATAATGACTTAAACATCATTGTAAATTTATACTGGGGTCAAACAGCAAAAATTAGAACTGAAGGTGAAGATAGCGAAGAAATCGACATTCAAAGAGGAGTACGCCAAGGCTGTGTCCTCTCACCACTTCTCTTTAACATCTACTCCGAAGAAATCTTTAAAGAGGCGATAGATGATACCGACGCCGGAATTTCAATCAATGGTCAAATCCTTAATAATATCAGGTATGCAGACGACACGGTGATATTCGCAAATACAATGGAAAAATTGCAGGAACTCATGCGCAAAGTGACGGATATTAGTGAGCAGTATGGCTTAAGGCTGAACATAAATAAAACAAAATACATGGCAATAACAAAAAGAGCTGTAATACCACCTCATTTGACGGTTAATAATAAACAAATACAAAGAGTCACGTCATATACATATTTAGGGACAACAGTCAATGAAAAATGGGATCACTCGCTAGAAATAAAATGTCGCATAGAAAAAGCTAGAGCGACTTTTCTGAAAATGTCGAATGTCTTTAGAAGTCACGACCTTAACATACCAACCAAAATAAAACTATTACGATGCTATATATTCCCAATATTGCTTTACGCAGCGGAGACGTGGACCCTTACTGAATACACAAGCAAAAAACTTCAAGCATTCGAGATGTGGCTATATCGACGGATCCTTAAAATACCATGGACAGCTCACATGACGAATGCCAGCGTAATGGAAAGGCTTGACAAAGAAACAGAGATTCTCAAAACCGTCAAAAGGAGAAAACTAGAATACCTGGGTCATATAATGCGCAACGCTCAACGATACGAACTCTTACAACTGATTCTTCAAGGAAAGGTATTAGGAAGGAGAGGCCCTGGCAGAAGAAGAATATCATGGCTAAAAAATTTAAGGACGTGGTTTAATACTACAACAACTGGCCTCTTTAGAGCAGCAGCAAACAAGGTGCAAATCGCCAGGATGATCGCCGATATTCGTTAACGGATAGGCACCCAAAGAAGAAGAAGTAATTTCTATTCAGTCTATTGTTGAAGCTGGCAAGCAGTGTTGTGATTTCTTTTTGTGGGGCTACATAAAACATTTAGTTTATTCTACGCCAGTGAACACAGTAGTTAAGGGTACGCATTGAAGACGTTGCCGATAGGATTCGGCAAGATCCTACCGTTTTCGCAAGGATACGTAATGCAATGCTTCGACGTGCAGAAGCTTGTATTCTCAGTAGTGATCGTCATTTTGAATATTTATTGTGATCCACTTTTCACTTTTGAGGTAAATTGTTTTTTATGTTTTTTTTTCAGTTATGTTAAAATTGATTTAAATAGATGATGGGTATTCTGAAATAAATTAGTACTTTTTTAAATGCTTTATGCGTTTGGAGTTTTTTTTTGCATGAAGCAGCACTTGTTTATAATTTTTATACCCCATGATAAATTGAAAATGCATAAATTTAATTTAGCGGTATATGAAATTCTTAAATGCCTTCTAATTCCAAAAATGTCCAACTGCTTCAATTAAACCTTGACCCCTCCCAATTCCGTAGTTTATCACAAGCCAGACAAGTTTTTACGCATTTGCCACTTTGGATTTTGTGACGTTCCTTACGCCTATCTTTAGACTACCCGTTTTGCGTCTAGTATTTATATTTCGAAGCTGGTAGACCTGTAGAATTTTGGGCGAGTCCAAGTTTCGAATTTTGAGGGGAGATTTTTGGAGACGAGTCAGTTGCACGTAGTTCGTTGTTCAAGCTACTACGATTGTTTTCTCTGGAGGTATTCTTGTGTCGTAGATTGAAATTATTCGTTATGATAGGGAAGTTTATTCCATTCTAAAATCTACGTCATTTAAGAGTTTTGTGTCTTCGATTGGAAGATTAACTCACGAAGTTTTTCCGATATATTATACCACAGGGGAGAAGCTACTGTTTTTGCCAGAATAAAAAGCATCTGGTGAGTTTAATTCACAAACTTTTGTCTTGTTCCGTTCTCTTGGATTTGGTTGCTAACTATGGTATTTTAAATAAATTTAGGCACGAAGTGTGGGGTAATTAATCCACCCGTAGAGGAATTAAGAGTGATTACGATTAGAAGAAGTTACGTTTCACGGAAATTCCGACCCACTTCGCCGTGGAGATATCTGAATTGTCTGACACCTGCGTTGGAGGTCACATTCTTCGCGGACCTGCGTGCAAAGATAAGAACACTGCATTCAAGGGAAGTGAAATATAGTATTCCAAAATAAGATTGATTTACTTATACATTGTTCAAAAGTTAATTGCAATATTTAACCAGCTATTTTTATATTATTGTTATTCGTCGTAAAAGACTGAATTTTAGACTATTGGGGAGATTATATATTTTGTTATGATGTTGTAATAGTACGACAATTTTACGTGGTTTCGTTATATACAGGGTACTCCGACCGTTGTGTATTATTGCGTCTTGTAGTTCAATTTTGGGTCATATTATTTACTATGATTATTTTATCGCTCGTCTATCCGGGGAGATCTCTTCGTTAGCCTTGCGCATTTGGGTTTTTTTTGTTAAGATTTTATGTTGTGTACCGATACGCAATAATTACTTAGGTTTTGCTTGAGTTGTTTTCAGTAGGGTAATTTGCTACCCCTACGTAAAATTGACTTTACTACGATACATTTTTTTTTGTATAAAAACTGATTTAAAAGCTTTTAGTTGAATATTAAATTTTCATTTAGTGGCAATTTGTCTTTTCATTCCTGTATTTTAAATATCTGACTAAAGCGTGTACTACTACAGGAAGAAAGGTAGGTGAATGCTGGACCTGAGAATCCGACTTTTCTAATTTTTTATATCTAGGATTGTGTTAGTAATTAAGAAGTCGGTGGCGCCTATTTTTTTTATTTTATTGGAACTCAGCCCATCTTCGATTGAGTTCACCGGGATGCTAACATAATCATTTTTAGTAATTCATCTACAGAGCAGTGGCGTAGTAGGAAGAGGGGTTTGGGACTTTTTCGCTAATATTTATAGTATCATTTTTGTGTGAATTTATTAGGCGTCACAATTTACTTTACAATTAGGTAAGAACCTTCTACCGCTTAATTGTATTTTCTATGTATCATCAGCAGTTCTCAAACAAAATTATATTTTATTTTTTAATTCAAAAAAATAAACTTAATTATTTTTGAAAAATGAACAGTACCATTGAATTCTACTTCAGCCAATCTATTACTGGTTTAAATATTTGTAACTATTTCCGATACACCCTGTATACTATGTTAATTCTTCTAAGCTCTGTTTTGAATGATACCACCAACATACATGCTAAGACATATTGCCATTCTTCTAAGCAATTTTTATTTATTGTATGTCTTGAAAAATAAATTTATAATACACATTAAACAATATACTGGACGATATACATTACTGTCTCACCCCTCGATCACCTCTTTCACAATCCGGTCTGTTGATCGAACTAAAGCTTTTTGGTACAAGATGATTCTATCAAACTGAACGCCTCTGTTGTATATTCTTTTTTAACCGTTCGTTCATAGCCTTTCTGTTTCGTTGCTGGATACCGCCACTCTTCTTTGAAAACGGACCTACAGTTTAATCAGTCAAATTCGCATTACAGTAATATCGGGAAAGGTTCAGGCATTTAGACTCCACAATAACTAAAGCCGGATTGAAGAATATGTGTGATGGGTTGTAGCATAAGATTCTTATTTCATTGCGTTCCAATCTAGAGTTTTTCAAATTTTTGCCCAGAAACCGAGCAGTCTGCAAACTGAGATACCCGCCACACCATATTTTTGATACTTCTATTAGTTTACTATGTCTCATTCTATCAACTACTTTTTCATAATCGATAAATTATATAAGTATTCCCTAATCGCTACAATTCTGTACTAGTACTCCCGTTGTTTTTACACTAATTATAAACAACGAACTGTCTGTTTACGAATATCGAGTATTCAATGCAACAACATATAGGCTGGCCCAACTAAAACAGTCCACTCTGAATAACTTTGTTAATGAACAATTTCTAAAAGATCGGTGAAACAGGTTAACAATAGTTTAAAGGGGGACATCTTCTATTATGTACGTCATCTCACCTACATCATCCTCCTAACCTCAACACCACAAACTCCAAAGTTTTAATTAATAAGTGGACGCGACTGCCTCCCTGGACTTTCCCATACTGGAAACTGTTCATATCATCTTTATTCAACAGTAGAGTTATTTTCCTCAAAACGGTTGTTCAAGTGCTATCCTAAAACCTTGCCTCGTAACGAACAGACTTACCCTTAATTTCCTTTTAATATGCAACCAGGCATACTTCATTCTCTATTATATACGTCGCGCGGTCTAACTAGTACCGATCGCTGTTGCTACCGAGGTAAAATTTTCTAAGTCCCTGGAAATTATATTTTGTAGGGCATAAAAATCGATTTTTTTATTTTCGCGGAAAAAGATTCTTTGACGCAAACAAATAACAACCGTTAGAATAAAAAAAAATATTTTTCTAAAAAAGAGGGGGGAGGGGGCCGGTGCGCTTACATATATCCACGAGTGTAATATTTCTTTGCATATTCATATGCTCCATTATGTACTGAGCGATTCAGTGAAAACCCCAGCTTCCTATCTTTTTTCGTTTATTAATTAAAGGAGTTTGAAGTTTCAAACTTCCAAGCTTCGTAGAGGGCGCCACAGGAAAATTACGGAGTTCTTCAAAAAATATATCGATAGCCCCTTGCGAGGTCTATCGACATATGAAACTTAAAAAAATTCCTTGGAGCAGTTTTTGAGAAATAATTTTTTGAAAATTTCCAAAATTTTGAAAATTCGTAATTTAGGGCCCTTATAATTTTTCAAAAAACTTTTTATATCACCTCATTTTACCCTTCATATACTATTCAGAAAATAAAAATCATTTGAATCGATTCATCCGTTTTCGAGTAATTGGGCGTTAAACTCAAAATTTTCAAAAAATCATAGCGCCCTTCATTTTAAAACTAGCGAGTTCGGCAAAAAACTAACAGATTTGTCTTATGACCCTCATATCGTTATTATAAAAGTTTCAAAATTGTAATCACGAAAAAAGTGATACCAAAAAAACATGCGTAACTTCCGCTTCCGGTTTCGGATTTTTTTGAAAAGCTTATTTTTTCGATGAATTTTCGATACACCCCCGCATTCCAAAGCGCATCAAAATCGGAGCAATACTTTCGGCTGTAAGAGCGTCACATACGTACGTACATACGTACATACGTACGTACATACATACATACATACCCACCCACAGACAGACATTTTTTAAAAACCACTTTTTTGGGTTCCTAGAGACCCAAAACGGATATTTCCGTTAAAATCTCGATTTCGAAAATTTTCATGATTTCAATACTTACCCTATACCTATAAGGTATGGGAAAGTAAAAAGAAATAATATGCCCGGAGAATATTCAAGTATTCATAGAAATGATAAGGGAAGGTAGACAACAATTATTACAACTGAGAAGCCTGTTCAATTAAGGTTGGAAGAGTCACTATTAAATACCTCTAAACAAATTTCATAGACTACAAAAAGACTTGACTCGATCACTGGGCTATAATAAAATACCTATAAATTAACAGAGTTAAATATACTGAATTAAAAAATTACAAAAAAACGCTATTTGTGAAATCGGGTTACAAAACAGCATTCAACCAATAAAAATGGAATGTAGATTCAGTAAGACAGGGGATACAATCTTTTCTAACCGTTTACCCTGTGCCTAGAACAGGAGTCTCCAAACTTTTTAGCCTAAGGACCACACTGACTCCTCCACTATGTCCCAAGGGCCAACACCTAGCTAGCTCATCATACCAACATACTGTAGTTTTGAATTACGCGCAAATTTTCGTACTGGGACTAACCGGCGAGTGAGATATCTATGGCGCAGGGCGTGGACTCCGCTCCGTTGGCAATTTCGGTTCTACTTACGGGCAAGTGTCAAGGACATTTCATTGCGGCAGAGATAGACAGCTTGTGCAGAGTAGAGAAGTTACGTGCAGGCCGTGACAAAGCTACAGTAGTACAGCGCCTTCTTGTGGGGAGCGGCGGAATTACGCAAAAACGATAGTCGAAGTATACAACGCCATCTTGTAGCGAGTAGCAGAGCTAGAGCATGTTCTGGAAAAGTTCTGCTGCGTGATCGCTTTTCTGGAAGGTTCGAGTACTTTCGAGAGATTTAACTAAACATATGAATGAACTTAATTTAAAATTACAAGGAGAAAACCAGCTTCTGCCTGGTTTATAAACTCATATTAAGTCCTTTCGACAAAAATTGTTTTGTTTCAATCTCATTTGAACAAAAAATGTTTCACACATTTTAATATATGCCAAACATTCAACCAGCAAACTGAGACTCCATTTCCGGTTAGATTCGCAATTGAAGCTTTGGGTGCTTTAAAAATAAATTTTGAGTCTCGTTTTTCAGATTTTGGAATTGCAAACCATGTAGAAACCTTTGCCCCAGAATTTCAAATGGAAATGATTGATTTGCAGTGTAGCGATATATTTAAAGTCATCATTGCTGGAATTTTATAAGTCTTCCACTCACACAGTTTGATCAGTTGCATAAATTTGCTCTTGGCTTTTTTTCCGCTTTCAGCACTACTTATCTGTGTGCAAAATAACATTCTCCAAAATGTAATATACAAAAAATATTTAAAGATCCAACTTAACTGATGAGCATTTGAAGTCGCTGCTGATAATTTCCACTAGTAAACTTGATCCACAACTGTAAACAATTGTCAGTGGAAAGTTACAGCTACATAAATCTCATTGATCATAATTATGTTTAATTTCATTATGATAATTACCTATGTATGTCTCTTACTGCAAGTTTTTAGGATAAATCTCATATCATTAATTACAGTTAAAATGTTCAATTTCATTATGTATGTCAGTTATTCTATTTCTTTAATTGGTGGTTAAATAAAAACATCTGATTATTATTATGTACATTATTTTGATTACATTGTAAATTTTACAATGTAATTAAAATAATTAAAACAAACTATCGCGGGCAGGATACCGGGCATGTTGTTTTTAAGAACGGTAAATACGAAGGTAAGAGTATTAAATGTAAAAGGAGAAAAATAAATCTGGGTAGAGCCGAAATGCGTAAAAAATTCTAAAAAGTAAA
>JABXWE010020414.1:0-13215 GCA_014611495.1 Limonius californicus | reverse complement strand
TGTGTTTTTTTCTCGAAAGGCGTCGGTCTAAATGCATGCCGAGATATTTGGCATCTTCGGTCTACGAGAGTTGACAGTTGTTGAGTTCTGCAAGTGGGCATATTTCTCTGCGCAAGATGAAGGCCACATGGGTAGACTTTCATTCATTGGCCTTGGTACGCCATTTCTTTAGCCAATTCTGGATTTTGTTGAGGTTGGTTTATAGGATAAGTGTTAGATGCAATAACTGCTATGTCGTCAGCGAATATAGCAACAGTGGTAAGTCTCGTTGTTGGTGGGTCTGCGGTGTGCAGGCAAAGAATTGGTCCATGTACGCTTCCTTAAAAAAAAATAAAAAAAAATAGATATTAAAAGAACAAAATAAATAAAAAGACGAATAAGACTAAGCTGGGCAGCAACCGTGGTAAGTCTCGTTGTTGGTGGGTCTGCGGTGTGCAGGTAAAGGATTGGCCCAAGTACGCTTCCTCAAAAAAATTAAAAAAATTAAAAAAAATAGTAATTAAAAAAAAAATAAATATAAATACGAATAAAACTAAGCTGGGCAGCCCACGGAAAACTAAATTATGTGATGAAAATGAAATTACCAACAAGACTAAAAACAAAAATCTATAATGAGTGCATCCTCCCCGTTACCACTTACGGATGTGAGACCTGGGTATTAAATAAAAGAACTCTAAACGCAACGCCAGAACATCAGAGAGCAATTGAGAGAAAAATATTGGGAATATCACTTAGAGACCATAAAACCAACCAATGGATAAGGCAACGTACTAAAGTTAGTGTTATAATCCGGAGAATATGTTCCCTAAAGTGGCAGTGGGCTGGACATGTTGCTCGACAAAGTGATAATTAGAGCGGTAAAATATGAAGATGGTGACCCTGGGGAGAGAGAAGAAGCGTAGGAAGACCACCGCAACGTTGGTACGCCGACCTGAAAAGATACGCAGGGCTGAACTGGTACCAAAGAGCCCAGAACAGAGAAAACTGGTAAGACATGATCGAATCGATGGAGAGAGGCTAACTGAAGAAGAAGAAGAGGACGCTTCCTTACGGGACGCCTAATTGTATAAGATTTAGATCAAAGTATTCGCTGCCCTGTTTGACTACGAAGTGGGTATCTGTCAAATATGATTTGAGTAATTGATTGTGGGGAAGAAGCTTCATTAGTTTGTCTTGCAATACGCTGTGCCATACCTTCTCAAAAGCCTGGGATACATCAAGGAAGGCAGTTGAGCAATTTCTTTTGGCATTTAGGTCTAATTAATTTGGTAACCAGCCTATGTACTTGCTCGATTTTTCCGTGTCGTTGCGGAATCTGAATTGATGTTGATGGAATTATTTTCGTTTGGTCTATAAGTGTCTTCAGCCTCTTGGAATACAAATTCTCAAGAACTTTGAAAAGCATAGGTAGCAAGCTTATGGGCCTGTAAGAGACATCTTCTAGCTTTTTCCAGGTTTGAGGATCATGATAACTTGGGCGGCTATTCAAGTGCTGGGGAAATAGTTTTTTCGCAGTATAGCATTGAAGATTAATGTTATGACTTTCAGGCATTTTTCTGACAACAAGATTTTTCCAGAGATTAGGTCATATCGGGGTGCATTTTTAACATTGATTTCCTTCATTATGATCCGTTTTACATCCTTAGCCCTAAGCTTGTTATGTAGCAGAACCATTTGGAATGGTACATCCAGGAAGCCAGTTATAGCGTTTTCTTCTTCAGCGAATAGTTTTGAAGGAAAGGGTTTGAATACTTCTTTTAAGTGTTTGGAAAAAACTTTAGTTTATTTCTTTGTCGTTTCTGGCCCAAGTATTATCACTTTTAATTGAGAATTGCGTGTGCTGAGTCCTTTTAAGCTTCCGTGTCGCTTTCGGTTGGAGCTAAGTTTTCCAGATATTCTTGGATGCCTAGGTTTCGTTCTTGCACGATCAGCTTTTTTAGTTCTTTTATTGCTCTGTGAAGTTTTTTCTTGTTTTCGTCTGTTCTTACTAGTTGCTATTGTTTTCGCAATTGTCGTTTTTCTACAATTTTCTGCTTGACGGAGAGTGTCACATCACATTTTCCTTGGGGTGTCAAACAGTCGAAAGTCACAAACCATGCTGCATCTTGGATGTTTTCTGTTCGATTTTCAACTGCAGATTCTATGTTCAATTGAGTTTTTAATGATTGATTTAGTGAAACTAGATTGTCCAGTTTTTCTCTGAATAGTGTCCAGTCAGAGTGTATTAAGGAATCCTTCATATTGTTCCTTTTTGTTGTTATGTTTAGATGGGCAATAAATGGCAGATATTGTTAACGGTCCATGGTATTTTTCAGTAGTGATTTTGGTGGCCTGTAAGTAGTCTCTGCTGAATTTCTCTCTTTCATAATTTTTGATTCTTTAATACGTTATAATGGCAGTTCCACAATATGCTTCGTCGTCAGGACGTTTAGTATGGTATAATTTATATTTTAGGATCCGCAGGTAATGTTTGTCTGGGAAATGTGTTTCTGAGATCATCATGATGTCAATGTTTTGGTCATATATGAATGTTTTAAGTTTTGGAGCGCATATATATTTACGTATAATATATTTATAATCTACAGACTCTTTCCCTCCATAATCCGCCTCTGATGTTTGTTGAATAAACTTTCTTCCTTTTCCGAAAACAAAGGAGGAATCTCTTCGTGGACGCATAATTACAAATACAATTTTCGTCTTATTAAAAATATGGATGAATTAATATTATCCGAGAGGAAATTAAAATTTTAAGAGAAACTTTAATTCATCTTATCCAGCATCCCCCACGCAATCTTTCCCGCATCATTTTTCAATAAATTCCCCTTGAAAGTTGAAGGGGGACTAATAAGCAGAAGATCTCTCTGGTGCGGCCTGCAACATCTTGCCAGTCTACTTCGTCAACTTCCCTGAACTTCTTTTTGCGAGCTCTCGTTGTGCACCGAGCAAGCAAACACAACTCGAGTTGCAAGTTTAGACACTTGGAGTGCGAAATAATTCGACCATTGTGCCTCGCGCTCATGCTGATGTCTGCTGGTGTTGGGCCCTTATGCTCTGATAGAATGACAGATTGTTTTATAATTAGTCTTTGATGGGAAGCCATGCGAGGAGAGCTCTCACTCTATTATGCCACCAAATTTGGCTCCTAATGAATATGATTAAGGTCTGAAAGCGCTCTTCATCCGGGTTTGATGGATTCGATTTAATTTATTATAAGCAAGTTGTGGGCTGTGGACGAGCGTGAGAATGACAAGGATTATTCGAAATTTTCTTGTTTCGGCCCAACTCAGTTAGCATTCCTTTCCGAAAGATCTCTTGCAGGCATGAGGGTCGCATTTTCAGGGATGATGAGTCGCAAGTGGGGTTTAGCCAGCCGTAGCAAGTTTGTATACGGGCTTGAGCAGGAATACTCAAATCCGTGTGGAAAACAAACCGAAAGTAGTTAAAATCAGGAGAGGAAACAAAGGAGCAGGAGGTGGCTCGAAAGACTGGAATTGCAGGATTAATATGTTATAGGAACTTCCTCAAAGTTTCAGTTAGCTTGTTACGGTCAATCTACCCCAATTATAATTAGTTATGCCCTTGAGGGTTAAAAGGGTTTAATGTGGAAACGAGGAGGCGTGGGTTACCTTTGCTGCCTTTTATACAAGGACAGACCCTAATTTCGTGCTACATGAGGGAAAATGGTGTTATTGTGCGAAAATGTCGTTCTGCCTAATGAAAAATTAAATTCATTTGTATTTGTAGAAATATTTGTAGAAACATTTCTAGCAACATGTTGATTTAAATTGTAGCAATTAAGCTGTAAGAAAAATATTAGTTGTATTTAAAAAATACAGGGGTTGGCATACGTCAGTTTGCGAACGTTCAAATTATTTTATTTCATCTCAAAAACATCAAAACATAATTGAACTGTTATAGTAATTGCCAACGTGGAGGCAGGTATATGGAGGGGTAGTACAACTGGTACCTATTTTTTTGATGGGATAGTGAACTCGTAAAAGTACCTACCTAGAAATGCTACATGAAGTATATATCAAATTGCAAACTTGATGAAGTAAAATTATCTGGCATGAAAACCTTTGCACTATGGACTTATTGTACATAACGTTTTAAATGAGCACTTCGATGAGTGTATAGGGAGAGGAGGAACCATTGAATGGCCTGCAAGATCTCCGGATTTACGATGTTTTAAAATTTCTTATTTTAGTTGGAATTAGACATTCGAATTGTTTGAGGTACTAAGTTTGAGAAAGACTTTCACTACGTAGTAGTAACACCTTGTAGTTCTTCCTCCTACACTTTAGACTTTCCTGAAACTCGAATTGTTATGGTCCTTCCATCGCTTTTCCTTCATTCTAGTGTACGCTTGTGGGAGAGTTAGCAACAAAGAATCGTCTTCATATTTTCCCAAATTATTTCTTTTTCTACATACTATTTACAATTACTGATATTGTTTTCTGTTGCTGTGTCGCCCCCCTCCTATATTCTAGTATTCACCAATAGAAGAAGAAATAATAAACTTTAGGACTTTCCTGAGAGTTTCCATGTATTTAACTTCACTGGATAAATGTATTCATGTACCACATATTGTTGGAGGTGTGCATATACGCTTAACTTCCCATTTTTTTTGTAAATGGTACGACCGTTTTGTTGGGATTTACATTTAAATTCTTCTTCTGGCACCAGTCTTTAATTTTGTAGAGAACTTTCTGCATAAGCATAGAAACTCCTGTTCTATTTGCCTCTAGTTGTATGTTAATTTCAGATTCACTATGAGAATATTGTCACTAACCATTGAGTACGAAAGAGTCGACAATGAAACACTATTTCATCGTCTTAATAAATACCGGAATAATTTTCCAGTTTTACCGTTACCCTTCCACATTTTGGCATCCATTAAGGCCATGTTAAGGTTATAAAATGCAAATCCTTCTCCTCCAGAAGTCTTTTATTGCCTCTAGTTGTATGTTAATTTCAGATTCACTATGAGAATATTGTCACTAACAATTGAGTACGAAAGAGTCGACAATGAAACAATATTTCATCGTCTTAATAAATATCGGAATAATTTTCCAGTTTTACCGTTACCCTTCTACATTTTGGCATCCATTAAGGTCATGTTAAGGTTATAAAATGTAAATCATTCTCCTCCAGGAGTCTTTTATTGACTCATAGAACCTGTTATAATGCCAGTGCAGAGCATGGGGCTCCAATGCGGGAGGTCGAGAGTTCCAATTCCCTACTTGATGCCTGACGGGCAGTCTTCCCACTCGTTTCAAATAATTCGGTACCTGCGTTTGAATAAACAAGGGGTAATAATGTGATTGTCAACTGCGTGATGTCTACCACACCACCACATGTCATTAATTTGGCTCGGTACAAACGGGTGTGAGACCAGGAAGGATACGGAAGACTTGATCTTCCACCTTGCAGGCCAAATTCCTTCATGGGGTGTAGAGTCTCGCTACTATCATAGAAAGCTGTTTAAAAAGTAACCTTTACATCAACAGAAACGCAGAGGGCTTATTGACTGCGTCCTGAATGTCCCTTCAGTCTTGCTTACGAGATTAGGGCAGTTACAGTTCTTTACTTTGTTGGTATGCAAATTATTTTTCACTAATGAGTGCTGTAACCAGGAATGCTCTTCTTATAGTTTTCCATTGTTTTCAGAAAAAAAAGACGTTAGGTTGATATTCAGATATGATTTTTGCCTTAAACGCCCTTATAGTCCTCAGCAGTAATCCTTCCATGCCTGGTTGAAATAGGGCTGGAAATAGTCCTCCTCTGTTTGGCAGTTGAAATGGAGTCATTTTTCTGATTTTCTGTGGAGTGGAAATCTCTCCATAGACTTTCCTCTATTTGAAGGACGATGGACACCTTCATCAAGCTAGTTCGAAGTTCGAAACCATTGCGTACTCTATAGATGTAGAGTTTTTGATGAGCCACACTTCCGCGTGCTTCGAGTCTCGCCAAATTTGTAGCAAATTTAAAAATTTTATTTTTCCAGGTTTGTGGTCAACACAGAGTGTTATCTGGCCAATAGAGCTTTCGTTGACTCTTCGAAATGATTTTTATTATTATACCTTCAAATTTTTATATTGAGTACAGGCATAGCTCAAGATGCTTTCACTAAAATCGAAAGTAGGCAATTTATATTTGAGTTGAAGGAATTTAATCGTTCTCTACCGTTTTTAATGAGGCCTCCTCCCAGAGTTACAACTCGCCCAATGTAGTGTACAGCAACATTGCTGTGGGTTCATTGGAGTACGATGAGATTTATGTTTTTAGCCTAAACATAGGTTGACATTTGCTTTGCTCCATTGTCATGTAGGAATTTTTGGAAGTTCTTAGCTATAATATGAACCTTTATACATTCAACCATCTGTTGGAAAGTAGATTTACTTCCAGTAGAATGGCTTGGATCTACGAATGTTGAGGGGATTCAATCCAGTCATACGTTCTTTGCCGTTTGACACTTTTATTTATTGAAGTAGATTCAGTCTTCAGTAGAGTCTGGATGATTTCTTGGACGCTCTGCTAAATGTTACTTTATTGTCTTTCAACCCAAATCAATTTACCGAATCTCGAAGAGTGATTGTACTGTGTTTCATCCATTTCCGTGCTCTTGGAAAAATTTGTGAAGGTTTGTATTCAATGGTGCGGTATTATTTTCACGAATAATATTTAAAAAATAAACGGTTAGCTGCAGTACAGCCTCAATACGAAAGGAATGCTAATTGAAACCGAAGGTATCCGGAGATCGCATATGAACAACTAAACATTCCTTAATCCTTGCAGATCCGGCGTATACTGTGTTATCTTGGACTGAAGGTTTTTCTATATTAGGTTCTCATCCCACTTGACCTGCCAGTTAAGGCAAGCTCCCATGTATATCTAACACTACCTTAACATCCTCTGACTATCGGTATACGGTTTATACTGCGGAAAGGTCCCAAGAAAGATCGCTCACCTTCCAGAGACTTCTTACATAGAATTTAGTAAAACTCCAGGTATCACAAGACTAAGATTTATCTATCATTCAATTGGTCCCACTATGTACGGAAAGAAGAAGTACAGGGTGTAATGGAGAAATGGATAAGAAAATCAAGGTTTAGGATAGATGCCCCAGACAGTCGTCTCTTACAATAGGCGGCGAGTTTCCTGGATCTATTCTTTACCCGGTACCAAGATAGGGTTAGAAGTTGATTTACTTTTTTCTTAATATTATTCACGTCACACTTGAATAGAATAGATGAGACCAGAATACCAAGGAAAGGCTACAAACCAATAGGCAGAAGAAGTCTGGGGCGACAAAATTATTGGATTTTATTTACGTGCATTTGTTTCTTGTAAGTATTTTCCACGACTTTTTCTCAGAGCTTGTCTTTGTTTTATGCCCGCTTACTGTTTCTATAAGCAACATCATAATAATTCCAATGTTTGATAGTTGAAAGACAATTTGAAATAACAACCCAAATCTACGTAAAATAAATTATGTCCTCTCTATCTTTGTAATTTAATAAATATCGAAAAATATACATAAATTACGTATCACACAGGGTGGTGAATTTTTCGATGCTCAACACTGGCATCAACAATTGAAACACTAATGAAAGTGAGAAATTGTATTGTTAATTGTCGTTTAAACTCCTTAAATAATGAAACATTTTCACAGGTTTAACGATAAGAAGATGACAAATTCAAAGACACTATGATTATTTCAATTTTTCAAGTGCGCCCCGTTATTTATGATATAGAGGTTAGTCCTCAAATTCATTTCGTCCACTGCTTTTTGGATAGTCTGCCTTGGAATGGAGTCGAAGGCATTTTTCATTATGAGGCGAAGATGTCCGATATTTTCCGACAGGGATGTATGCACAGCGTCCTTTACATTGCCCCACAAAAAGTAATACATATGAGTTAAGCATGGCGATTGTGGAGGCTAACGAACAGGGCCAAGACATCTAAATAATCTCGAACAATGCGGGCGTTGTAAGGATCAGCTCCGTTTTGCTGGTACCACTTATGCAATTGGAAGGTTACTAATGGCAATTCGTCCAGCATATCTTTTACATTTGTTTGCAAAAAACAAGCAAATGTCTATCGATAAAAAATGGATCCAGAACCACATTATCTAACAAGTCAGCCAATACGCTCAAAGAATATCGAACTTGTGGCCTAGCCTCTCTTATTAAACTTTTTCTTTGTTCCAAAGTGTTAAAGATTATTCTTGTTAAATATTTCCGAATTTGTAAATAAAGACTCATCAGATCATAGAATTTTTCTGGAAAAATGTGGATCTTACAGCAGTTTTTCGCGAAACCAATATCGAAAGTCCTATCTTTCATTACCATCACCAGGATGAAGAGTTGGTACAGGTGTTAATTTATTATCATGGTACTTATGATTTCTGATGATAAATCGCTAATACAGCCAACACATTCACTTCATTAGCAATAATTCCTTTTCTATACGGCCCTCGGGGTTTATTAAACCTGGTGCAACCGCAAAATTTCTTGAAATCCTTGGTAATATTGTTCGGTAGGGTAGCTGTCTCTCCGGGTACATTTTTAGACGATAATACAGAATTTCAATTGCTGTGAATGTAGATATCGTACATATACTTGTTTCTTTCATCGGTGAACATTTTGAAAATTACAAAACACGATAAAGAAACTCTCCGTACCCCACTTAAACGCAATCTGTCTATTTTGTTACTAAAACAAATCATTTGCTACCTGTTAGTTTAAATTGCTTTATAAACCACTTTGAAAATGTAAATAATCATTTGCAGTTTTTGAATTTGTTATCTCGTTATCGTTAGACGAATAACATTAGCAATACAATCTCTCACTTTAATTATTGGTTCAGTTGTTTTTCAAAGTATAAGCGATTTTATGAATTAGATTCACAAATTTTCAAATTTCAACAAGTTTTTTGGAAGAAGAAGGTTTTGTTGGTTACCAATTTCAAAAGCTATTGTGTTTTCTATCTAATGGTGTGAAAATCCAATATGTCGGCCATAAGGAATAAAAAGTTGCCATTCGAAGCTTGAAATCTAATTTCTGTCTGTCATTCATTCCACAGTGGTCGAAAACATAAAGTTACCAAGTTTGATTGAAATGGCCACAATAGTAGGGAAGATAATAAATTATTTCAAAAATCACAATTTTTAGTTTTTTCATGATAAATCGAGAAGCAATCGAAATATTCAGGATTTGTTTTCAGAATATCAATCACCATAAAAAGCGCACCTTTTCTCTAATTTAATTGACCTCGTATCTCTTACCGTTTCCGAGATGCCAGTGGTGAGCATCCACAAATTCCCCACCCTATATATCATATACATGTAGTAGCAATATGTTCAGAAGATTTAACTAGGCAATAAAATTATAATGTTCAACAAAATATTACTATTTTATGAGGAGCCGTCATCATCTCGTAAGTATAGAGCAATATCTCTACCTCACAAATCATTTTTTGGCAAAGATTAAGAGCAATAAAATTTGATTTTATTGGTTCATCAGTGGCATTTATTGTACACCATAACAACGGATACATCGAAAATTATAATAAGAAAAATAAATTGAAACTTCTAATGTTCGTGGAAAAAAGGAACTTACTGAACGTTAATTATTTGAAATAATTAATAAATCTAAATTTATGTATTTAAAGGTGGTAGCTCAGTTGATACAGCGTTTGCCTTCTGAGCAAAACGGCGATTATAACTTGGGGTCGATTCCCCAGCATTTCAAGTAGCGTAAACATATCGTGTTGCAACCCACCACACACAATTTCCCAATCCGGCTTGCCACCTACTGTTAAAAACCTTCTATGGAATTTGTGTCGTTCGTATTCGACGAGAAACTGAAGGTTCCCCATGTTTCTACCTTAGCGTTTAGGAGAATTAGTAGCGAAGAGACCGGTGCCCAGTAGTTGGATGTGAAGAACAGTTGATTTTTTATGTATTTTGAGCCCTCTGTAATCACCAGGTAGTAGACCAGTGCCCCAAGTGTCAATAAGATAATCCGCTACCGACTTGTGTCCTCTATCTTTCTTGACTAACAGCAGAGAAAAATTTCAAATTTTCACCGTATTGCTTCCCCATCTTTCACCTTTTTAGGTTTACTGTTTTCACCCATCGCCAATCATCTTCCCACACTTCTTCTACATTCCTATTCCTTGTATATTTTCTCCATATTCATCATTATCTGTCTTGATTTTTGTTTCATTTTTTATTTATTTTTCTTCCTGCTGACGAGCTGATGTATAAACCCCATAAGATTACTATTCCTCTTAACTCTTTTTATTTGATACTTCTGGTCCTCTCTTTTGAGTAAAATGTTTACCAAACTTATCGTGTTTATTACTTTCATTTTCACTTACTTCCTTTGATTAGTTAATGGGAGACAGTACACGCCTGTTTTTGTATTGCTTCGAAGGCTTTGTCGGATTTATGTATACAAACCTATCTTAATTTTATATTCTTGGCTGAATCTCTATTTCTTGTTGATTTCTTTTTTAAATTTATTTCATTTCTTGTTGTCTTTAAACATAATTTCTTATTAATCTTTCTTCTGTTGTTTTGTTGGCCTTCTCTAACTTTTATTTTTTGTATTTTTGTATGAAATAGCCTTTACTGCTTATTAGTTACCTGTCTTGGAAGTATTTATTCATTTCATTCTTTGCCGCTGTTTTGTTGCCTTTTGGTGTTCATCATCCCGTTAACCAGTGGCGTGCGGTCCATTGATGCAAGGGAAGCAATGCATCCCCTAAAATTTCCAGCTAGCAGTTAAATGTATATATTTTAGGTGAATTTCCAATTTTTTCTTACAACTTTTCTAAATACTATAAATTTTTATAAAAAGTGCCATTGTTGGCAACGGCGTGGATGCACTTGTGTATACTGAATCCAAAGCCTTCACTGGAACTGGTGACTTATCAGCGTTTCCCCGGCGGGCCGCGCCGGTCGGCCTTAAATGACGGTGCAAGTGGATGCAATTCAATAAATGAATCCGCGTACCCTGTCTGCAGTTAAGAGAATAGGCGACGCGACGGTTAGTGCGCAGGGCGGCGAATATATCTAGCAAGTAGCACTGTATGTGTGTGCTGGATGCAATATGAAAATTGAATCCAGCAGTTCTCTGATAGACTGCCACCTGTCCACCATCGCAAAGGGTTTCGTTTCGCTAATATCTACTTGTGCAAAGCCACGTTTCGATATATAAGTAATTGAATAATTTATTATAAATAATAATTAGCGTTAGGCATTCAATAGAGAAAGTTTTGATTTTGTTTTTAGTTTAGTTTTTCGGGCGCGATGGATGTAAATCCACAACCGGGTACAAGTACAGACACCCAGGATCAAGCTGAAAATAGTGATTTAAGGGAACATTTTTTAATAAATTTGAATGGTTTTTATGACATATTTGCTCATACCTACATAAACTATTACAAGCGGTATTTATTTACTCAACTTCAGGCAATTTGGTACCAGTCGACAGCGTTATTCAGTTTATTTCCTTTTTTTTTTCAAAAACAATTCCAGACCCCCCTTTCTACCGGGGGGGGGGGGTACTTCCGTACCCCCCAGATTCCGCGGATATCCCCATTTGAAAATTTCCTAATACAAATGCATCCCTCACTTCAAAAGTCACCGCACGCCACTGTTGTAAATTCTGATTTATTTCTGTCCGTTATTTTTTTTTTATTATCATTCATAAGTAATTTGTGTTTAAGTACTGAAAAGAATTGATAACTACTTTCTTTAGCTGTAGCTTAAGACTATTAGGGATTCTACATTACAAAACTGGGCCGGTAACGCTACCTCATAGTGATGTGCTACAAGTTGTTCAGATTTGTGTTATCAAAAGCGTCGACTAGCCTAGATAAAAATAATTATTTAATAAATATTTTGTAACTACAAAAATATTTTCCGTAGAGCATACAACATGCATATTACACAGTTGCCAAGTTTCCACTTCTTTTCGTGGGACACCCTGTATACAAAATTAGATTATTTGATATTGACAATTTAGTATAGTTTCCGTTTTCATAGGAATAACATAAGTGTTAGGCCATGGTTTTTAGCTACAATGCGCAACACTTATATGTAACCTCAGCAAACAAATACTAGCACACGCATACCAAGCTTTTCAGTTACAACATTTGGTAACACTAAGGATTTTAAGGCGAGAACCAAGGAGTTCTTAGAATGCTCAGGGTAGACGAAGTACAGTAGGTCGGTAAATACTTGCAATGACAGTCTTGTAAAGAATGCAGTGTCGTCAACTTTGGATATGTTCGAGTAATAACCAATGCATAGCGTTTCCGAATTGAGTAACTGATTGCTATTGGTTTATTTCCTAGGCAGGAGTAGGGTAGATATTAGTGTTATGTGTATAATAAATTAGTCTTGATAATGAATGAATTATTTATTTAATATAACCTCTAAATATACACACATGTTTACTGCACCATGTCCAGTCCTCGACTGGTGTCCTCTACATTGTAGTATTCTATATACAACATCTCCTTTTTTCTTTCTGTGTACATAACTAAAATAAACACATTAATGTAAGCAATACATTATGACGCCTAGTTGTATGACGGCGACAACAAAAATAATTCCTCACACAAATTATCAAATAACGAAATTCTAAACAAGGTCCAGGTATCGAAGACAAGGGTTCGAGTAACTACAGTCGGAGAAGGGGTGGTTCGATGTAAGCCTAGGCGCCACCTGTTTAAAAAAACCGTTTTCCCTTCGAAGATAACTTTGGATAAACAGGAATCTTCCTGGATGTGAACTTACCTTGCTTTATAATCTTACACTTACTCTCCAAAACAGAATAAAACACAATTTTTGACAGAAATCCCAATATATAATGATCAAACAACCAATTTCATTGATCAATACAAATACAAGTATCGATATGAATTATCAACATCATAACCAAAAATCAAGACACACCCCAATTATATATATATGTATGTATATACAATCACATTTATGAATAAATAATATTGAACGGACCACAGTACGTTATTTTCTCTGATTTGAAAAGTTTACGCAGCACTGAACCCAAAATTCTAGGAAAACAATAATGCGTAGCTCCCTATTAAACTAAGAAGTAATAATCCACTTCTAACACAATATCAATCAATTACTGGACACCGACTAGCATACTATATCTCGAGGCCTCGTATATGTAA